>JANJGK010000023.1:42429797-42432297 GCA_039081455.1 Macrobrachium rosenbergii
TGGAACGAGCAAGCTAAGGTTCTTTTTTGTTTACTCAGGGTAACAAAAATAAAACTAGAAAAGGACGCGGCTCAAGAATGAATAACGCATTGAAGCTGTTATAAAATCTGAAAAGATACAAGACTTTATAAAATCTGTACAAGATACAAGACTAACTTCATGAAGTGACACGACAAAGCTTTACTGTCATAAACACACGCTCTAAAAATTTTTTCAATTCATAATAATACCGCCAGACTAAACCGGAGATAGTAATACTGTGACGTTTTTATGTTTCAAGCTTATCTGTGTTTATATATTAATCGAATTATCTCTATTTCTATATGCTTGAATATTTTCCTTTCTCTTCGGGTACGGCATTCTGTACTTAACGTAAGGTAGCAAATCAATAAACCAAGAAATAAAATCTTTAGCAACATGATGATTAACAATTCTTTATCCAAGAACTGAGTTGCATAAGGTTGGCCTAAAATACCCCTCAATATATTACGGAAACGTTGATCAAAAGCTGCAACGCCAAAACTAGCCGTGGTGACGCCCATAAATCTAGACGAGCGAAAATACGCCATATGGGACCCCTAAACTTCCGGGTCATTTTCCTATATTTTTGTTGCGGAGGCCCATTTGTCATTTCTGCCCGTGTCGATACTTAATTAATGATACTGGAAGTGAGATATTCTCTCTCTCTCTCTCTCTCTCTCTCTCTCTCTCTCTCTCTCTCTCCTCTCTCTCTCTCTCTGTATGGTTTTATGTAAATTCGTGCATATATTTGTGTGAATAAACGTGTATGAGTATGCATGAAGATATCAATCGAACGAACGAACATTTGTTTGAGTATAACCAGCTGACACACACACACACACACACACATATATATACGTATGTATGTATATATATATATATATATAGATATAATATTATATATATATATATATATATAAATAATATACACTATATTATTGTACTATAAATATATATAAATGTATGTATACATGTGTATATATATATATATATATATATATATATATATATATATATATATATATATATATATATATATATTATATATATATATATATATATATATAAACATACACTGCATATATGTTATATATATATATATATATATATATATATATATATATATATATATATATATATATATATATATATATATATATGCAACATCCAGAAGATTATACACCATTCCTCTAATCATAATAAACGCAGTCTTTCTTGTCCTCACTACATATCTCCTCTCTGTTTTACCTCACAGGGAACTGGTAAACCAGAACGTTATGTTAACACCTACCTGAACTGGTGAACGAGTTATACTTCCGATTTCAGGCGTTTTAAATATCTCATCAACCGCTGTTAGAAAGGCACCCGAGCTTTTCTGGGAGGGGGGTCCAGTCGCACTATTTGAAGGACCCTGTTCGGCCATATTTTGCACGGCCTGCCAATCATAATTTTCCTGCGAGTAACGGCACTCTGTTCCAGGCTGTTATGTACTACCATTCGTAGCTTGTATGAGGATCAGTCTGTTCAAATCTGTGAATGAGAAAAATCTGGCTTATCAGTCTGTGAGTTCTCAATTGAACCTCAGTAAGAAAGGCTTTACTTCCATGTCTTCAAGTAAGTATGAATGTTGCAAAAGATTTTTGTTCATTATAAAACTAAAATAATTTTTTAAAAATAAAATCAAAGACTTGATTTCACTTATTTTAGTTTTCAGAATCCAAAAGTAAGGAATTTCTTCTATGAATATTAAGAAAATAAATTATTTAGAACAAGTAAATATAAACAAACTGCGAAAAAACATCGGAAAAATTTTGCTCTTAGAATTTTCTTAAGAAAAGTGTGCGAATTTTTGTTTTGGGGGGGTAAGTTTCCAGGATGTGCTAAAATAATACCCGAGGGACCTTCATTAAAACTTTTCAGCAAGGCGTGTAAAAGTTTTTTTCCTTTACTTGCTAGATATTTCCATACTTCCTACATTATATCAACCTCTCCCTTATATATATTCACCCCCGAAGTAGCTTTTTGCGTATACGTCATACCGTTCTTGGAAAGAAGTTTTTGCCGGAAGAAGTTGGGCAACAGTATATTGTTGACGGTGTTCTCCAGAAAATTCTCTTTATCTTTCCCATAAGGCATTAAAATGGTAAGAAGAACATGAACACTGAGAAAATAACTTATTCTTATAACAAACCTTTGCTGGATCATCATTTGCTATTTTCGACTAGGAAAAAAAAAGCAGAAAATATTTGTAATTTCTATGTGACTTTCCGAACCTACCAGTAGGTTATGTTGTTCTTGATAAGACGGAACACAACCACTATCTAATATCCGATATTATTTTTAAAAACTAATATCCGATAGTATTGTTAATAACTAATATCCGATAGTATTGTTAAAGACCAATATCCGACAGCACTGTTAAAAATTAATATTTGACAGCATTGTTAAAAACTAATATCCGATAGTATTGTTAAAAACT
>JANJGK010000023.1:42437297-42474797 GCA_039081455.1 Macrobrachium rosenbergii
AAAAAGACCATTCGGCTTTCCAAGAGATGTTTATTTTGCTCCCAGCAGGGAGGCAGGTGACGCCACCTTGAAACGATTCCCCGATAACCCTTGAAAAGAGAAATTGCAAAATGATTTTGCTCCGGCTTCAAAAAAAAAAAAAAAAAAAAAAAATCGTGGCGCCTCTGAATTGAACTGATTTGAATATAGAATTTAGGCCAAAGGCCAAGCACTGGTACCTACGAGGTCATTCAGCGCTGAAACGGCAATTGACGGTAAAAGGTTTGAAAGGTGTAACAGGAGGAAAACCTCAAAGCAGTTGCACTATGAATCAATTGTTAGGAGAGGGTGTAAAGTAAGATGGAAAAAAGAGAATATAAAAGGAGGTACAGTAAAAGGAACGAACGGGGTTGCAGCTAGGGGCCGAAGGCACGCTGAAAAGAACCTTCTGTAATGCCTACAGTGCACCGCGTGAGGTGCACTGACGGCACTAGCCCCCTATGGGGATAGCGCCTCTGAAATCTACGAGAGTATTTGGCTTCTAGTTTGCGTAGGCGAAAACGCTGTATAAAAGTCTTCCGTATATGTTGTGAGAGGAAGTTGCAGGCCTCTGGTATACGCTTGGGTTTTCCAAGCCATATCGGGGGATAAGACTCGCCCTGATGTCTTTTGTAGTTAATGGAGTTGTCAAGAATCTGACAGCCCTCGAAGGCCCTATCCAAGTTATTTTCTTTTTCTTTTTGGGGGCTTCAATTTGATGTCGAGACTAAACAAAAACTTATTTTACTTCCGATAATTCGGTTATTAACATAGAATCTGGAACGTTGAGATGATGTTATAGATATATATATATATATATATATATATATATATATATATATATATATATATATATATATATATATATATATATATATATATATATATATATATGAATGTATATATAAACATATATATATATATATATATATATATATATATATATATATATATATATAAATGTATTTATATATACAAATATATATAAATATATATATATACATATATATATATATATATATATATATATATATATATATATATATATATATATATATATATATATATTGGTATATATAATGATTCTTGGTTTTCATGACGATCATCTTTCCAAGTACTGAACAGAGCCAGTGTTGCCGAACATTGGGAAACAAATTCCTGAAATCAATATAACTGTAACACACCTGTATTTCTGACGTTTTATTATCCTTAGTGTCCAGGTGACTTGAGAGCATTTGTAAATACGTTTGATTACAGCTTCATTCCAGCCAAGTATCGAGAAAATATAAGTAACAAAAAAATAAAAAAAATACTTAAAACTTTTCTTGACTTAAACACATCCCGGTCTAATGTTTATAATATAAAACTAATATAGAATGTGCGACACTGCAACATTGTTGCCTATATTCGGAACTAGTTTGTGCCGCTTGATATTCGGTTGGTATTTTGTCTCGGTGAATTTAGATGCTTATCGTTGTGTTTGTAACTGTTATTGTCTCATAAAGGTCATTGATCCCATCATAACAGAGTTGCAAAACCCTTCTATAGCTACATCCACTCTCTGGGGTCCCTATAATTACATCATGTAATTTTATATCTGATTGTGTTATTTGTGCCAGCTATTATGTAGCGAAACAAATAAAATTTGATCATAATTTTATGGATCTATAGAGAGCTCTCATATCAATGTTTCTTTGATCAGTCTGTGTAAAGTTTCCTTTCATGTTAGCATATTTATTATTTTCATTTTAAAATTCTGTTGCATTAATTTATGGTCTTAAAAAAGATTGAAACATCAAAATGACGAATTGGAGTTAACCAAAATAAAACGTTTTTTTTACTTTGCTATTGAAAAACATATCCCCAAAAATAAAATCGAGTTAAATACAATTCCGCGAACCATTTAAAACTCTGAAAAATTGCTGTATCAATTATTCATGCTGCTATCTAGTCCATCTATTAAGTAATCAAGCACAATACCTTAATTATATATATATATATATATATATATATATATATATATATATATATATATATATATATATATATATATATATATATATATATATATATATCCAGAGGAAGACGGACGAAAACCACACATCACTAGGCTGTCTTATTTATTTTAAACCAACGTTTCGTAATTTTGTACTTAATTACATCTTCAGGGCTGTGCACAAGAAAAGATAAAAACATAAAAACAGTTATAAGTACCGTCTTAGAATACGTTTAAAATGTTACAGTAAAAATGAAATAAATAAGAATAAAAACACAACCAACCTAGAGGTGAAACAGTATGGAACTAAATGGAAAGAAGCCACCACAGTAAGGAGTTAAGTTAAATACAGTTGACCAGCGGATGTGTGAGTATTTAATGATGGTACAAGTTGTTTGATAAATAACGACTCTAAGATTGTTAAGTCTTGAGGGTTGGCAGTATGACCGATGACGCTAAAATCTTTGTTCTCAATGTAGGTTTTACATTGTTTTGAATGGTTCCTGATGTTGGAGTGCTCTGGGTTTGAGATTCTGCTACCTGTGCGGAAACTAATTCCCCGATGTGAATCAATGCGCACCTTAAGAAGCCTACTGGTGGATCCCACGTAAATCCCTGAAATACATTTAGGGCAAGTATATTTGTAGATGACACCAGAGGACATATAAGGACACAGCTGATCCTTTACCTTAAACAAAGAGCCAATACTTAGAGGATTTTTGGGAATTAATTTGGCTGATATGGCTGGAAAATGTTCATGAATAATTTTCGTAAATCTTTTTTGAAAGGTTAAGTCACTGATATATGGAAAGGTTGCAAAGAAATTCATTTTTTGTACTGTTAGGACTTCAGGTCTTTTAGAGAAATGCTTATTTAGTAACTGATTTAACTTTCCAGGTTAGTATATAGAAAGTTAAATCAGTTACTAAATAAGCATTTCTCTAAAAGACCTGAAGTCCTAACAGTACAAAAAATGAATTTCTTTGCAACCTTTCCATATATCAGTGACTTAACCTTTCAAAAAAGATTTACGAAAATTATTCATGAACATTTTCCAGCCATATCAGCCAAATTAATTCCCAAAAATCCTCTAAGTATTGGCTCTTTGTTTAAGGTAAAGGATCAGCTGTGTCCTTATATGTCCTCTGGTGTCATCTACAAATATACTTGCCCTAAATGTATTTCAGGGATTTACGTGGGATCCACCAGTAGGCTTCTTAAGGTGCGCATTGATTCACATCGGGGAATTAGTTTCCGCACAGGTAGCAGAATCTCAAACCCAGAGCACTCCAACATCAGGAACCATTCAAAACAATGTAAAACCTACATTGAGAACAAAGATTTTAGCGTCATCGGTCATACTGCCAACCCTCAAGACTTAACAATCTTAGAGTCGTTATTTATCAAACAACTTGTACCATCATTAAATACTCACACATCCGCTGGTCAACTGTATTTAACTTAACTCCTTACTGTGGTGGCTTCTTTCCATTTAGTTCCATACTGTTTCACCTCTAGGTTGGTTGTGTTTTTATTCTTATTTATTTCATTTTTACTGTAACATTTTAAACGTATTCTAAGACGGTACTTATAACTGTTTTTATGTTTTTATCTTTTCTTGTGCACAGCCCTGAAGATGTAATTAAGTACAAAATTACGAAACGTTGGTTTAAAATAAATAAGACAGCCTAGTGATGTGTGGTTTTCGTCCGTCTTCCTCTGGATATGCTTCCTGGAGTATTTCCCTGTTCCCTGTATCACTATATATATATATATATATATATATATATATATATATATATATATATAATATATATATATATATATATATATATATATATATACATATATACATAATATAAATATACATATGCGTCTATATATATATATATATATATATATATATATATATATATATATATATATATATATATATATTATATATATATATATATATATATATATATATATATATATATATATATATATATATGTATATATAATTAGACCAATAATTATTTTCATATATAACATGAGTACAAGACAAAGATCCCTAGTATCCCCCGCCTAATTTTTCACATATTTTTAAGAGGCATTAAACTTAAATAATTAAAAATGACCCAGAGTAGCACGAGTCTTAAAATAAAAAACAAATCCACAGTTATGTATCTGTGCAAACATGCCTTACAAATAAACATAGATCTAATTTTGTTTCTCCACTGCACATAATGTATGTAAGGTACCGGAAATACGATGCAATTGCAAAGTTAAGTAAACTATTAAAGTTAAGTAAATTGTTAACTCTGACGGCTTGGATACAATAGTGTTTAGTTATCTTCGTTTTTCATATGGTTATTTTTGTGTTTGTTTATTGAAAAATAAAAGTTTTGAAACTTACATAAAGAAACGTTAAAACTGATAAACAATTTCAGTTCCTTTCACTGATTTACTGGAAAAGCAATCTTAGGTGTCTAATTATTGCTATATGATGATTCCTGTAAGTCGATATAGAGAATTTCAATCATATATTAAAACCCTGAGGCAAAAGAATACTATATGACTGTATTACAGCGCTTTAAAATTGACTGTAAAACAATCACAATAATTAAGTTATATCTACATCAGACTGATTGACTGATTATATCTATTAAAACTGGCGTCACACCATCTATGTTATTGACGCCGTAATAAATTTGATTGATTGATTAATCTATAAAAACTGGCCTCAGTTTTTGCTATAAATCGATATAAAGAATTTCGACCACACAATAAAACCCACACGCAAAACAGTACTATACGAGTCTGTAAGAACGCTCCAAGAATTTTCATTTCACTATTTTATCCTTCCATTTTTGTGCAAACAAGGGTAGGGAAGATAACGCGCAATAAAGAATCCTACGAGAGGGGGAGAGAGAAAAAGGAGGCACTGAAGCGATATCCAATAACACTCATAGTGGAGAGAATATTAATACCAGTGTTTTCTGGAGCGCCAGATTAATGACAGCGGATGAAACAATGGGGAGGAGGCAAAAATAGAACCTTTAAATTTGGTGAACGGGGAGACTTTTTTTTTTTATAGTTATCTTGGGTATATTAATTATTTGTTTCAGTTTTAAAAGACGCAAAAATCCTGCTTTTCTTCAAAGGGAATTTACAGGTGGTTTATTTCTAAAACATGTTTGTTTAAAATAAATTGGAGGGTGTACTCATTTCTAAAATATGCACAAAAATGTCTAAATGAACTGTAAAAACCTCTGTTAAGGTAAAGTTAAAGAAGATGGGTGGCTGATATGGAACAGACCTTTGAAAAGAAAGATGACAAAAAGCAAGGTGGAAAAATCGTTGCAGAGAATCTCTAGTACTGTCTACAATGTTCCCCTCGAGGAGCATCGCAGGTTGTATCCCAGATAGAAAACTCTTTGCAAAGAACCTCTAGTACTGTCTACAGTGTTCCCCTCTAGGAGCATCGCAGGTTATATCCCTGATAGAAAGCTCTTTGCAAAGACCCTCTAGTACTGTCTACAGTGTCCCCCTCGAGGAGCATCGCAGGTTACAACCTAACGAGGAGGTATGACAGCAGGAAATCTAAGAAGGACAAAACTCTGATGCAAGAATAAAAGATATTAACGTAATTATGAGGTTGAACAGACCACGTCTAACCCAGAATTTCTCTACAGTTCTTACCTGGCTATTGCAAAAAATAAGGAATGCACCAATGGCGTCCTTTCATTCATCCACCTCCTCCCTAGCTGAAATAATTAGCAACTCTACCGACACCTAGCAAGTCGTTATAGATCCTGGAGAAAAGAAAAAAAATAAAATCTTAATTATTCATGCAGAAGTGAACACGCAGATACTCATGCACGCAAATGGGAGGCCGAGGAGGGATATATTTCCCTTTACGAGCTCTTTAGGTTAAATTACGTAATAACCACCACCTGTAAGTGTATGTAATGGCTTGCAGTAACTAGCCATCAAGGGTTGGGAATATTCTTTCCTGGCGAATGCGAGATCCCGTGGAAGATTACTTTTATTAATTTTTAAACAATGTTTTACATAGCAGGCATTCAGCATTATAAGGGCTTCTCGGCCCAAACTTTGAAAATTGCGTTTTTCGCCTCATCAACTTTGACATAATACCCCCTTTAAAAAAAAAAAAAGGTGGTCGGGTTGAAAGATAATTTTTTATGCATACTATTGTATTCCTGCTTGCAAATACTTCATTTCATACAACATTCAACTTTGTATTTTGAAAAATAAAGAAATTAGAGCAGGTTGAATTTCCAAAACTTTGATGGCTTATAACTCAAAAATTTTGTTTGTGGCGAGGGCCCTTCTAATCCTGAACGCTTCATATATATGTTTTAAATTAATCAGAGCATAGATTAAAGTAATACAATGAAAGGGGTTAGCTCACAAGATAATGACAAATTAAAAAGATGAAACCTAACAAATTCATTAAATTCCCACATGCTTTTCCAGGCTATCAGACAAATGGAGAAATTGAATTAACGTATTGTGATTTTTAAATGACAAAAAACATGACATGCATGTACACAACCTGACAATGAAATACAATAATACCGTTGGACATTCCTTACAAATTCGCTCCTTATGCAAAGATCTTTTGAAGTCACAGCTTTAACAGATATTTTGTGTTACGAAACTTGAAAATAAAAGTGCTACATAGTTTTGAGGAAGTTGCAGAGTAATCTGAAATGGCTTTGAAATACCCCCAGCCACAGGACATTAAATAGTTATGATTGTAACTAAGATTCTACAGACCAGACACCTAACTAATTCTGATGAATTAATATTCATTAGAATAATCCTGACCTATTTATTCCCTAGACTGTAAAACCTTGTTTATTTCACAATTAAAGAAAGTCAAGTTTCGAAGACAGTAGCGCATTAATTCGGAAACGGTCTGACATTTACAGCTTATTTATAATCTCTCAGATAGAGCTGTAATAAAGCTTATCAAAGCAGGTCCGGAGAGAGAGAGACAGACAGACAGAGGAATGAAATTCCCAAGTATAAAACAATGATAATGGAGATAGCATAAATAGTGATTATTCTCCTTTTTCTTTTGCACCTTTCTCCTCAATTTCATTTGTCTTGCAATGTCTGACCTTCACGTGGAAGGACGTATGGAATGGCTGCAACGCCTGAGAAGTAATCTCTTAAAAAATCAAAATATTTCAGGGATATCTGACAGCAATTCAATTTCTTTAACGTTCAACTATACTTTTGTCATAACTCGAATAATTCAAATCGCACGGAATCAACGTCCTTTCCTAGCTTCGAGTAAAAATGGCAGGAGAAATTAACAAGACTGTCAGGGGAATTAATTCCAGTTTCCCCGGAAGAAAAAGCAGTGCAAGAAGACCCATTCAACACAGCTAATGCCTGTTCCAGCAACCTGAAGGACAGAGAGAGAGAGAGAGAGAGAGAGAGAGAGAGAGAGAGAGAGAGAGAGAGAGAGAGAGAGAGGTCGGAATTACCGAAGTGTAACAGGAACTTTACTAGGGTCATGAGGGAGAGACAGAGCAATTAATGGGAGTTGATTGAAGTTGGATTGGGCGGGCGAGGGCGTCTTGGCCTAACATCAGCCTTTGTTCGGAAATGCCGGGTATTATTGGCTCTCAGATACTGGCTGGTGATGACATATTGTACTGTCTCGAGACACATTCCGGTCTAGACTGTATATCACTTATTTTCAGTCTGAAAACTCCCTTTTTTTTACTGTACATTTTCCTTCTCGATTTACCAAGAGAAAAGATACTTAAACCGAAATGCATTTTATATTGCTCTCCTCAGAGTTTTAGTGGGAATTTTCAGAAACATGGAGACATCAAACTTACCTTTTAAATTCTGGGACAGATGGGGAGGTAACATATATTTGTCTGTATGTATGTATATATATATATATATATATATATATATATATATATATATATATATATATATATATATATATATATATATATATATATATATATATTATAAATATTATATATGTATATATAGATATATACATATATATATATACATATATATATATATATATATATATATATATATATATATATATATATATATATATATATATATATATATATATATGTATATATATATAATATAAATGTCTGTTGCAAAATACTAAACAGGTATGATAGCTGAATTCTGCGTCAATGAGGTCTAGCATCATGAGAAATCAAATTGACAGGGAAATCTGCATTCAATATTTCCTTCTGACTTCTAATTTTCCACAACAAAACTTAGGTATAACTAACATTATCTAACTGGTGAGGATATGACTGTAATCATAAACAGCTTCGGAAAGAACGAAATTAATTTCATATTTGACCAATTACTTTATATGCTTTTAATTTATGGAGCTCCTCGAGTAAGGAAATATACTGGGTTGTTATTTCGATCAGAGGAGACCATCAATATATTGTTTTATATGCCAAACCTTAAATAATCGTACAATAATCAATAATAAGCTCAAGGAAAATATAGAGGGAATAGAATTAATAATTACCAGACGCTACAGAAACTTAAATTCCTTTCAGAAACTAAATTAAGAAAACAGAAGTTAATTCAAGAGAATAACCAGTTTCCACAAAAGACTGGTTTTCACAAACGACCAAGTTAACTTTCGGGGCTTTTAGAGGGTTATAAATCAATCAGCCGATAAAAAGAAAATGAAAGCCTTCAACAAGTCTTTATCGTCCCCCATAAATCTAACAAATGAAAAATATATCCATATGGTACCCTAAACTTTCCTGTCCTCTTGCCAGAATTTTGTTCTTTGCTGTTGAAGTCGGGAAATTTATCACTTCGAAAAGAAATGGAGCTAATCTCTCTCTTTCTCATGTGGTGTATGTGTGTGTGTGTATGTATGTGTGTGTATATATATATATATATATATATATATATATATATATATATATATATATATATATATATATATATATATATATATATATATATATATATATATACTGTGTATATATATATATATATATATATATACACAGTATGTATACATATATATATATGTATATGCATATATATACATATATATTTTTTATATGTGTATATATAATATATATATATATATATATATATATATATATATATATATATATATATATATATATATATATATATAGTGTATATATGACTGTGAAATATTTTCTGTTAAAACAGAATTCCATCAAATCTAAGGAGCCCGCCCATAAAAACGCCAAAATGTGGAAAATACAGGCTATATTGCAGAGAACAAACTGTCTCCCACCTCAGGCAAATAGTGAATTTGCCTGAGGAGAGAGACAGTTTGGTCTCTGAAATATAGCCTTTATTTTCCACATTTTGGCATTTTTATGGCTCCTTATAATTGATACAGTATATTTACAGTACACATATATATATGTGTGTGTATGTATGTATGTATACAAATATATACATACATATATATATATATATATATATATATATATATATATATATATATATATATATATATATATGTATACACACATAATATATACATATACAGCATATGTACACATACATATAACGGTTTGCAAGTGAGGAGGAGATTGACAGAGAGACAGAGAGAAAGGCCCCACGAGTAACATGAAAAAACTGAGTACACTCAAATGCCGTCCAGAAAAATGCAAAAACAATCGATTGTAAAAAGTACATAAACGTCGAGCGCGTAATCATATTTTACCTCAAAACGATCTACATAAATCGCTGTTATGGCCGCCGACAGTAGCCTGTAAATAAGCACTTTCAGCTTTAACCGCAGTCCAGACTGAAGCTTTCAGATTTAAATGAATTATATGGGGTCCCAATACATCATAAATTTGGTGCATGTATGTAAAATATGTTGGGTTTAATAGTTTCATAACGTTAATTACATCTAAAATGTGTGCCATAATTTCTGCATAGATAACAATGCCGAGCAAATAAAGCGTTATTATCATTGATTTGATCATTATTACTATTGTCGGTATGTGATTGCTTTTGTAATTATTATTATTATTATTATTATTATTATTATTATTATTATTATTATTATTATTATTATTATTATTATTATTATTATGTTGAAAAGTATGGCTGCGTTGTGCGAACTGATTTTATATTGTGCTTTTACAAGTTTTCTTATAATTCGCCTTTCTTTCACGCCCATATTGGTTAATAACTGGCCAATGTTATAAATTATTATTATCATCATTACTATTATCGCTGTTGTTGTTGGTGCTGTTATTGTGTTTCAAATCAAAATCATCGACATCACCTCCTGCAAAGGTCCTTTATGAAATCCAGCCACTCATTTCCTTCTTGTTCTTTATCTCCCACAAATCTCCACTCATTTCCAACCTCCTAAGTCAAAGCTCTCAGCCAATTAGGTCCGGGTCTTCCAACTCCTCTGGTGTTCTCAAGAGAGCAAACTTTCACTATCAAGTTCTATTCATCAAGGGGCTGTGTGAAGGATATGTCCGAGCCACCTCCATCATAATCTCATTTATATATGAAAATTCCATAATTTTCTTCACTACTCATTTCTAATTCTGTCCTACCAAGACTCCTAATGTTTAGCTTTATACTGAATCTGACAAAACTTTTATTCATCTAGTTTCACTGTCTGTAATCATGCCATGATTCATGAGCGCAGAATAATAAAGATTGTGCTGGGCTTACGTACCATATTACTTTCATAGACAAATCTGGGTCTATTTCACTTCCATACCTCCCTCAGCCTGCCAACTGCTAGATTTGCATCGTTTCATCATTCACTAACTTCTAAACGAGGATAACCTGTATTCGACATCGTTGTTCCTAAATATCTAAAAGATTCCGTCTTCTTAATCTTCTCTCTCTTGAGTGTTGTTTCATCCCTCTGCGCATGCTCTGTCAACGCTATCATTAAAAACAGTTCTTCCGTCAGCTTCGAGGTGAACAACATCCAACTTCGTCGAATGTCGATGCTCGACTTGCAGTCGAGTGTTTGTAGAGAAAAGTCTTTTGAGTGAAGCATCTTTTGCTTCGTGAGTAGTATTATTAGGACTGTTGTCGAATAGGATATAAAAATATTCCATGACTGTCCAGACGGCATTAACTTGCTTCCAAACTTTTCTAAGTGTCTAAGTTTTTAGGAGTTTGTAGTTATGACTTATGAAAACATGAATCTTCACAAATCAACCCTAACTTTTATATTTCGGTTTTTATGGTCCAGGTTATATATTTTGAAAGCTAAAGTAATTTGATGAATTTCTAAACTTTCGACCCTTATTACCCTGTAGTAAAATATGTTATGCATTATTTAATGTGTTATGAAAAATTCAGGGATCAAAATCAGTACCATCATCCGCTGGATATGAAACAAACTCTTTATGGAAGAAATTAAATTATTACAATTCATGCGTACCATTATGGAAGAATTAAGCAGTACTGAGTAGATCAAAGGAAAACATATTTTTACAATACCTTTCCTTCATTACTTATTTTCCTATCATTTGGTGAAACCGTTTCAAATCTGATAAAATTCCCGGTAAAGAAATATACAGTCATGGACTTGCAGCGTAACCCACCAACTGTGACGATTAAGGAAGAATATTTCTGCTTATTTTTCTCATCAGGTATGTTAAAAATGTATTGAATCTTGATCTTGAAGAATTTTGCTTTCCCAAGGGTCATGAATCAGTGTCGACTTTAGATTAATCATCAGTCGTGACCTCAAAAACTTCCATAACTTTCGTGATTAAAGGAAAGGAAAAGAAAAGATTGCTTCTGTTCTTAAAGGTGACTGCTCTCCGATACTTCATATTAGTTTCCCAAAACAGTTTTTTAAACCTCTGTTTGTCAAGCGATTTGATTTTTTAAATTTCATGGCAGACGCCTTTTGCATTCCCTTTATCTCAATTTTACAAAATAATGTTGTCATAAACTACATAATCACAAGGTACTTGGAATGACGTATTTCAGCGTAATTAAAGCCCTTACTACTACAAGAATTGCATTTACGAAAATGTTTTGGGTAGTCACAAATTATAATCCTACTAGATGCTTGTGACGAAGGGCTCAGGTGTTCTCTCTCAAAACCTAATACCACAGGTTCTGGAATTTTTCATTTCTGTTTTGAAATGAAACAGTGACGCCATTTTCACCGACAATAATTTCACATCACTCGAGAAAAATTCGTTGTATTCACGTCAGAGGAAATGTGAGCATAGTCGGAACTGATTAGACGTGTGTTAAAGCTTATGTTTTCAGGGGTAGAATCTCTTATGATGGGTTTTATATTAGAAAAAAAAAAATAGTTGTAGAACAGGAATTTTTTTTTATATATTATTCTATAAGGAGGGTGAGATGATCCGTCCTTTTGTAACTATAGCCCGTAGGGTTCTATTATTTGTAATGAGCTTATATTCCCATTACACTCGCCCTTCCCCCAACCTCTCTCTCCCTATCCCCTCCCCCATCTCCCTTTCCCAATCTCCCCGCCCCATCTCCCCTTCCCTAGCCCTCCTCCCCATCTCCCTTTCCCTATCTCCCCTCCCCATCTCTCTTCCTCAATCTCCCCTCCCAGTTCCTCGTTGTGCGAGTGGGTTCCGTTCTCAGCTAGCACTCCGCTGGCCGAGAATTCGAATCTCCGACCGGCCAATGAAGAATAAGAGGAATTTATTTCTGGTGACAGAAATTCATTTCTCGCTATAATGTGGTTCGGATTCCACAATAAGCTGTAGGTCCCGTTGCTAGGTAACCGATTGGTTCTTAGCCATGTAAAATAGGTCTAATCCTTCGGACCAGCCCTAGGAGAGCTATTAATCAGCTCAGTGTCTGGTTAAACTAAGGTATACTTACTTAATCTCCCCTCCCCTAACCTATTCTCAAGACGGTTCAGCCCTTCAGAGATGCAAGAAATGTGACCCAGTAGTCTGACTGTTACAGTTTTAGTAACCTTAATCATAACCGCTGCCCTTTGGAGAATGAAACAATAAGTCCGATATTCCTTTTAGTACCTGGAACAGAACGTCTAATTGAATTCCAGTACTTCTGTCAAGGGTAAAAATCTTTCCACGCCGCTACAAGATATGAGATGAGATACAGACTGGACATCGTGCAATAAACCAAATTAAGAACAAATCTTTTTATAATATTAATGTTTTCTGTCCAACTTTTGTGAAAACTTCATTAAATTCTAGTTGAAGAAGCCAGTCACGGCTGAAGAGACGCGTGATATGGTAGAATATGATTTCATATAAGAGTAAAGGAAATTGCTCAAGTTATTAGATTTACACAGTGGAATCATACGGCACATGTTCAACAATTCTGTATAACCATATGAAAAAAGAAACCCTCTTCATATATAAACACTCAACATTCAATGAAGTCGATGAAACAAGAAAAAGCTTGGGAAAGTGAACGTTAAGATCAATAAAGCTATAGATATTAAGGACAAAATAAGAGTCCTTAATGTAACAAAACATTTCTCATGAAGTGCACATGGGCAACTGTATTGTACAATGGTACAAAATACATTACAGAATAGATTAACGCTGGCAAAAATAGTAGAAATTCAAACAGCAATTAACATTTACTAGTTCTCTAAGCATAACAAGTCAGGCGGTTTTACCTCTCTCTCTCTCTCTCTCTCTCTCTCTCTCTCTCTCTCTCTCTCTCTCTCTCTCTCTTTTACACCGAGGGTACTGCGAAATTGGCGTAATATATATCCTCTGGATAATTAGCAAGCTTCTTCCGATATTCCACAGAAGCCGGCAAGTAATTTCCGTGAGAGGGCCGGGTGAAAGAGAGAAAGAATTCTGGAGGAGTTTCGTACAAAGAATCGTTACATTCTAGTGACACGTTTTTCTAGTCGGTATATTTTCTTTATTTTCACATCACAACTCTTAATTCTGTGTATGTTTGCTACGCAATCAACGGCATTTTTATATAATAATAATAATAATAATAATAATAATAATAATAATAATAATAATAATAATAATAATAATAATAATAAGAGACAAAGCTTTTATGGAAAAATTGACAAAATTACCATTTCTTATTAGTAATAGAAATTTATTTGCACCCACAAACTCGCAAAGGTGTTTAATAATGATATAAATAGGTCTGCACTGTTTCACTTTCCGTATCGCTGTTCATAAACACAGGAAGTTCACGACAGGACCACATTATGAAATATAGGCACAAGAAAGGTATAGTAAAATACAGAAACAATGTCAAGTAGAAACGAAGTAAAAAAATGCGCCGAAGTTTCTTCGGCGCAATCGAGTTTTCTGTACAGCGTATAATCACGGCCACCGAAATCTTTCGGTGGTAAGAGCCGCGGCCAATGAAACTTTAACCACGGCCTGGTGGTGGTCTATCCTATATTGTTGCCAGAAGCACGATTATAGCTAACTTTAACCTTAACTAAAATAAAAACTCCTGAGGCTACAGGGCTGCACTTTGTTATGTTTGATGATTGGAGGGTGGATGATCAACATACCAATTTGCAGCCCTTTAGCCCCAGTAGTTTTTAAGATCAGAGAGCGGACAGAAAAAGTGCAGACGGACAGACAAATCCGGCATAACAGTTTTCTTTTACAGAAAACTAATAAAAAAGCAAACGAATGTTTACGCAAACAAATTAAATTTCAATGCAGGTAATATTTATAATATGCGCCTAAAATGGCAATCAACTAAATGTAAATTAAGAAATTGTCAAAATAAAAAACTATTCCAGATTCTATAACGAAATTTTTCCTTTCAAAAGCCTTAAGTATTTATTTTATTTAATCAATAAAGGCCTGATAAAACATCTCTGACCATTAATCATTTCAGATCTCTCTGACGCCCTGATGCCATTTTTTTCTTTTACCTTCAAGAATTCTCTATTGAATTCCACCCATTACGAATTCTAAGGGGAACCCCATTAGGATTTCTATTCTATTATAGAAGATATTTCTCTCTCTCTCTCTCTCTCTCTCTCTCTCTCTCTCTCTCTCTCTCTCTCTCTCTCTCTCTCACACACACACACACACACACACACGCACACGGACGCACACACACTCACACACTTTGACCGTTACTTAAAATATAATTGAATCTTTTTTCTGGCATTCTCCAAAACCAATTAAGAAAACCCATTTGAGGATTAATTCAATATGCATTCAGCTTCATCGTGTTTTTTATTCTCTTATTTTTTTTTGGTGTCGAAGTGACTCTCTTCTATTAATTTTTGGGATTATTTTTCTTTCATCTTTGCTTTTATTCGACTTCAGTTAAGGTTTCTCTACTATTTACAAATATAAAAATACACCGTCTTCTCTGTGAGCTTAAGAAAGCGGTTTCTATATTTTATTTGTTTCACTGGGTATTTCCATTTTTTCTTTTTATGCAAAATATTTCACTTGGTTTCGGAAAACGGATTTTTTTCCAATTATATACAACACCAGACGTTCTCACATACATACTGGCAAAGAAGACTCTACATCCTGACATGATTTACAATAAGAATTCAGATAATTCCAACCTATCTCTCAATGCCCTCGATATGCGAAATCCTACGAGGGACTTCAAGTGAATTCAATTTCAAGCCTCGTCATGAAGAAGAATAGAAACCCCAAATTGAATTCAACCGTTTTTATACCTTCTGAAAAATAGACAGGAAATTCCACCTGCCTTTCGGATTGAATTATCAGGTGCTAAGAGTTTTTTTTTTTTTCTTTTTACTTCCTTGTATTTACGAAATGAGAGGTCCTCCGATATATTTGTTTTAAACTCCCGTTTTTTTTTTTTTTTTAGTAAATCTAATAGTACTTTTACCCAAGAGTGGTGTAAATGTTTTGCATTTTCCATATTTTTTTTTTACATATCTTTATAACTCAATATATTGTAAATAATATTTTCTCAATTACATACGTTAACATAATATGAAAGCCTCAGTTTAACAGCCATTTCCAAAGTCTCTCTCTCTCTCTCTCTCTCTCTCTCTCTCTCTCTCTCTCTCTCTCTCTCTCTCTCTGTATTTTATGAAGACTTTACATTTTAACAGATTGTAATTAATAGTTTCTCAGTTACATACTTTAACACAATATAGAAGTCTCAGTTTAACATCCATTTCCAAGGTCTCTCTCTCTCTCTCTCTCTCTCTCTCTCTCTCTCTCTCTCTCTCTCTCTCTCTCTCTCTCTCTCTCTCTCTCTCTCTCTGAATTCTACGAAAATTTTGCATTTTAACAAATTGTAACTGATAGTTTCTCAGTTACATACGTTAACATGATACGGAAGTCTCAGTTTAACAGGCATTTCCAAAGCCCCTCTATCTCTCTCTCTCTCTCTCTCTCTCTCTCTCTCTCTCTCTCTCTCTCTCTCTCTCTCTCTCTCTCTCTCTCTCTCTCTCTTTGTATCTCTGTATTGAGCTGTTCAAACTAACTTCCCCCCTCAGATGTAACAATGCGGCATCAGGTGGGTAGTCATTAGGACCTAGCAAGAACCGGTCTGCAATACTCGGGGTTTTCTCAATATTGGTTCGTGTAGCCTATCAACTTGCAAGGAAGGATACTCCTTTCTTGTGAAGCTGAACCCCTCTCTGTAAGACTCGCCTTGTCTGAGTCCTTGGCAAATGAAAGAAAGGAAAAATTTAGATCTCAAAAAGATGTTATGACTTGGGGCCTATATCACGTTCAAAGTTGGAACGCAAGAATAGTGTATGGAATGCATTGAGCTACCCACACAAATATATATATATATATATATATATATATATATATATATATATATATATATATATATATATATATATATATATATTATATATATATATATATATATATATATATATATATATATATATATATATATATATATGTATATTACATATATAGATAGATAGATAGATATATATATGTATGTATGTATGTATGTATGTATGTATGTATGTATGTATGTATGTATGTATGTATGTATGTATGTATGTATGTGTGTGTATCATATCAGTATACTGTCTTTATTTTTACATGACGATTCTTCATTCTGTGAATATGTGCTAAACTTTCAAAGGCATTTTAATAATAATAATAATAATAATAATAATAATAATAATAATAATAATAATAATAATAATAATAATAATAATAATAATAATAATAATAATAAAAAGAGGCAAAAGTTTTATAGAAAAATTAACAAAAGGACCATTTCTTATTAGCAATAACAAAATAAGAGAGATACGGTTCATCAATGCTATCCTAAAATCAAAGAAAAAATGTCAATATCTCCCCATGTAATCTAAGCGTAGTTCTAATATCGAAAAACGTCGATAAAAATTTTTCTACGAGTCCTCCCAAATTCTGTGTCGCTCTTCCCTCACCTCCGGACCTCGTAATTTGTCTCATCGACGAGATTTCCATAGAGAGACTCTAATCTGGGAGAGAGGAACTGTATTCTTCCCTCCCTTTCCTCAGGGCAATTAGTATGTTCCGATACTTTTTTTCCTCCTCCGAAAAGGGTCCTCCTTAATGAAGGACTTCGTAATTAAAGTCTATATTCAATTTTATGGGATTGGGAAATCAGAGGATTCAATTATTCAACACGGGGCTTTTATTAATTAGAACCTGTTTTATAGAATGACATGCACTGGATAGATTTTGCTGCGTTGCTGCGTTGGTTCTGTTCGGAAGTTTTTTTTTTTTTTTTTTTAAACCTCCACTGGTGCCTTTCTCCATCGCTTTGTGACAAGGATTTAATTAGATTCTGCTATGGGTAGAGCAAGACTCGTGGAAAATGTTTCAGGTGTTTCGTCTTTTATTCGTGTTGTTAACTGGAGTTTTCGTTCTAAAATTTTATTTGGCTTATTTTAAGTTTATATTTCTTTTCCTCAGACTTTTGATTTGCAATTGCCTGTATGTTGCCTTGAAATATAACAATAAAAATTCCAGTCATTTGTTTTGAAATTCCCTGTACTCTGCCTTTAAAATTATGTAATGAAAAAGACTGAAGCTCATAATAAAAGACTGAAGCTCATAATAAAAAAGACTGAAGCTCATTAAATATTGTTCAGATGTATCTCGGTACTTTCTCTTCAAGAATAAAATTTCAAAAGAAAACTATCTTGATTACTTCAAATAGTTACCATACAACCTTTAATTGTTTTCATTACATCAAAACTAGATGGGGCCTAGGGTTATCAAAATTATTACAAGGGATCTTAAAGATACCTAGTCTCGTCAAAAATTGCTTCAAATTCTTCTCTAGAATTTATAATTCGTCAGTAGTTTAATCATTAATATATATTTATATAAAAAAACCCAATTAAACTGAGAGTTAGTACAGAACTACACAGCTCGTAGCATAATATATGGACACTGCACGTCCCAGACCACCCACAGATCCTACAAGAGTTTTGGTATTTCTGAGATATTATGGTCAAAACGTTACCTTGAATGGGTCCTTTCTGCTTTGCAGTAGTATTTATTTCTGTACAAGATACTGCATTCACAGTTATTAAATAATCTTTATGAGCTGATCAGTAGCATAAACTAACACTGACAGAGCTGAATAAAGGCCTGTGAAGTCTTTTATCACATAGATGATCTAACTAAACTGACATCAGGAAACATTCTCTCAGTAAATTCCGCATCCAGATCAAGCAGTCATAAATTCTATATATGCCAAACAAACAATCGATTGAAATTTCCTTAAAATTTTTACTCCTGGGGACATCGATAGCAGCTACAGTAACCATTTTACTCTACCAAACTGAACAGTGATCAGGTCTGTAGCTTTAATCAAATATTATCGTTTTAATTTTTTTCTTGTTTATTGCATGATGTCAGTCACATTACGGAAAGATTTTTATAAAAATCATATAAAAATTCACGAAATAATTAGTAGAGAGACAGTGTGGAGCGTGTTATGGATGTTTGATGTACGAGGTAATATCCATAAAGCCGTTAAGAACACACGTTCCCGTTTCTCAAAATTAATGAACAAACAATTTAAATTACGACGAGGGAAAGTTTTTATAGAGAGTAATTCATTTGTTGTACCACTATCAATTTGAAAGTGAAGGCATATGAAGTCTTATTACTTCCAGATTTTAAGCAATCGTCCACTGTGAAAGAAATTCATATCCCCACTAATGAAAAAATGCCATGGATGCTTACTTGACTTGCCAGAACGCTGCAAAAAAGAAAATAAATAAATAAATAAAAATCTCAAAATGTAATAAACGGGAGAGTTGTCAAACTGTCAGAAGATATTAATGTGCTCCCTATTTCATTTATTTTTGCTTATGGGAAAGTGTCCATTTTTGAAGAACGGATTTCACTTTTTGTTTCTATTCGTATCAAAGCTACCGCCTCATAAACTATCAAATGAAATCTCTGAATTGACTATACGATTTAAGACTAAACTAACTACAGCCAAAGTCTACTTGTCTCTTTCTTAAAATCTAATACATGGTTAATAGCTTTAAATTTCCAGCTTAACTTATATCAATCACTATCTACTCGCCCTTCAAGTAAACTGCAAATATTTACAATTGCAACTTACCCGGATTTTTCTATTGGATCTATATATAGCAAGATCTACTCACCCTTTACGTAAGCTAGAATCGATACACCGCTTTTCTTTCGCTCAGGTTTATATAGCTTTTTCACTGCATCCATATCTCGTAATATTTCGCAAGCACAAACGGAGGCGGCGGTAGTGACACAGTTTTCTCGAATTTTAGAAAGCGTCGTAAAACTTGATACATACGGTAAGCATTTGCTATAAAAGTGTGTCAGTGGAGTGCGGGACACTGCACTGACCTGATAGGGTCCTTGCGTTTCCTGAAATAAAGAAAAATCATTTTCAGATGGTACAAACTTAAGAGATATGCTGTATGGAAATGCGATTTGTATAAAAAAAAAATGGTTTTTTATAGGCTATGATTTGGACCACATGCTATAAGTAATACTATTCCTGTCATAAAGAAAAATGTGTTGTATTTTAGAGCTTGCATTATAGGTCTATCGACTTTCTGTCCATAAAAAGCCATTTAGGAGATTATACGTTAGAACAAGTATTAACAGCAATGTTTCAGTTGTCACAAATGGGTAATGATTACAATCTGTGGCAGTGTTATTAATGAACGTGAATATAAAAAAAAACTACTGAAAATACCCATGATGACTGGATTATACAGTCCTGAGAACTGAAGCAAGCCACAGGGGGTTATAATGAACCCCATAGACAATGGGGTAAGAAAGTTGAAAAATATCACAAATGTCTTTCGAAATGGAATTACGTAAAATGCGTTATACAACAATCCATTCCAATAAAATTGCACTAACTGGTAACTTCAAGTTAGTAATAGCAGACATAAAAGAAATCGTGAGAATCAATATATTTCATCGAGGCTTTGACATTTCGATAGAAATTTATTAACATGTTTGCGCAGAATTGTATTATTACCGTTGTAATCATTTGACTAGTGATAGTTCTGAAGAATTCTTTATTTTTATTATTATTATTATTATTATTATTATTATTATTATTATTATTATTATTATTATTATTATTATTATTATTATTATTCAAAGTGCTGTCATATATATATACACAAAGCCTACAATACCAAACGAGAATAACAAAGTTGTTTTCAATAATAGTCTTATAAGAATTTCTTTCATATTATTATTATTATTATTATTATTATTATTATTATTATTATTAAGCAGACATGAATACCGAAAAAGCCTAAAATACCAGACGAGAAAACCATACAAATAAATGCAATCCATGAACAGTCTTATAATGATATAGTCCTGATGAAATTTTAATTATTATTATTATTATTATTATTATTATTATTATTATTATTATTATTATTATTATTATTATTATTATTATTATTATTATTATTATGCAGACATGAACACAGAAAAAGCCTAAAACATCAAACGAGAACCAACAAACAAATAAATGCAATCCAACAACAGTCTTACAAGAATTACATCCAGGCAAGACTCACGCCGGGCGCAGGTGTGGTTTTGCTTGCAGTGGGATCCCATTCGGGAGACAAATAATGGTAATGAATCATGTGGAAGACGAGGGTACGACTGTGTCCTTTCAGTAATTTCCATGCTGTTGTTGATATAGAGATATTCTCTCTCTCTCTCTCTCTCTCTCTCTCTCTCTCTCTCTCTGCACTCCACTTGATTTGTGCAAGTGCAGGCACACTCTCTCTCTCTCTCTCCTCTCTCTCTCTCTCTCTCTCTCTCTCTCTCTCTCTCTCTCTCTCTCTCTCTCTCTGCAATCCATTTGATCTGTGCAAGTTCTCACTCTCTCTCTGCACTCCATTTGATTTGTACACGTACACTCTCTCTCTCGCTCTCTCTCTCTCTCTCCACTAGAATTGTGCAAGTACCGCCCCCTCCCCCCGTCTCTCTCTCTCTCTCTCTCTCTCTCTCTCTCTCTCTCTCTCTCTCTCTCTCTCTCTCTCTTACACGCTTTTCAATTTGATTTGTGTACGCAAATGGTCCCAAATCCCTAGGTTGTATTGTGTAAGTGTTTCAAAAGCTTTGGCACTTTTTGGGTGATAGAATTTCCAGTACTAGAATTCAAAATGTACGAGTACGCAAAGAAATATTCTAAACAAAAGTTCTGTACGATTTTCATGAAATTTCATGTAACGTAATTTGTGTAATGCATCCCAGCTTGACTTTTGTACTGATCATAATCATCATTAATATTATTACTAATTTATCAGTAATGGATTTAAATCATCCAAGTGGTTATTTCATACAAACCTAATCCAAAGATTAAAAGCATTTTTTCTTTGTTTACATTTTATGTCTAAATTTTCATACTTGCACTACATAAATAAGGCAAATTTCCTTTCCTTTTATTATGAAATTGTTTTAATAAGCTGATGTTAAAATAACAGTATTACCAAACTTACGACCTACTAGTCACTTACATAACTAGATACACTAACGAAATACCGGGATGAAATATAATCTATATGACTATATTTGAAACTTGCAACAGTATATAGGAATACTGGAAAGAATATCAGGGTCTTATATAGAAGTTAAGGATAAGAAATACAATTTCATATAAAAAAATAATTTTTTTTTTAAATAAGTGACCCATTAAAAGGTGAACATAAATTTGTTGCAATTCGTTTGGCCTAAAATACACGAACCTCAGGAGATTAATGAAAATTATGAACTATGACTAATGCGGCCATATCGTATGCAAAATGGCTTAATCAAATTCTTTTTAATTGCGTCCATCTATTTGCGGTGCCATTACGGCCGGAAATAGTTTTATGATTCTGAATGAGCTTTTAATGTTTAATTTTTAAATTTTCATTAGAGTTTTACTTGTTAATTCAACTGATGAGAGTCATTTAACCTTGTTTGAGTGAAAGAGTGTTTTCACCGGGATTCAGATTGATGTCCTCAGTCCAATTACGTCAATCAATGTAACGCTGGGTTCATTAACATTTTGTAAGGACACACACACATACGCACACACACATACGCACGCACATATATATATATACACTGATGTGTGCGCGCGCAGATGTGTGAATGTAGGTCACGAGGTGAGAGTACAATACAATACAATGTTGTGAAACAGCAGAAGGGTTTAGTTTAATTTTCCAAATTAAGCAAGGCTAGCTGATGAATGAGTGAAGTTGTTTTAATGTATGTAAAGAGATGAGGTTGTAATAAATATATATATATATATATATATATATATATATATATATATATATATATATATATATATATATACACACACACACACACACACACACACACACATATATATATATATATATATATATATATATATATACACATATATATCGTATGTTTGTGTATGTAAAAATACGTTCCCTTCCCGGTTGTTTTTTTACTTGTTTAAAGACTGGTAGACATAACAGCACAAAAACAAACTCAAGATTTATAGTAGGCGGTCACCGCCCGCCCCCCCCCCACGCCCCCCCCCCACCCCCGCCCACCCACCAAACAAGCCTTTCTGTATCCCAGTAAGGAAGGAAGAGAAGTCATGCTACGTACTATTATCTCTCTCTCTCTCTCTCTTATTTTCGTTCGCCCTCTCATTAACGTCTCATCTATCAGCAGACGTCTCGGATTGGAAGAGGACGAAGAATTATAAACCCATCTCTCAGATTTGTTTCGTAATGAGGAGAGAATTCGCTTGTGGTTGGCAAGGGAAAAAAATTCGCAGGTTGTATTTCAAGCATTTTTTTTTATTTTCATCCCTCGGCAAGAAAAAATTATATTTGATGGTATTTGTTTTACGTGTGTATGCGCCTACAACCCACCTCATTAGGAAGTTGTACATGCCCAGTTGCAGGGAGAAAAAAATCGCCTATTTTATTTGAAGCTTTTTTGTTATTTATTTCTTGGCATGAAAAAACTGTTTTTTTTTTGTATTTATTTCATGTCTGTATAGACCTACAAACCATCTCATTATGAAGTCGTGTTGGTGGAGTTTTTGCCTAATTAATGATCCTTCATTTTTCGTACTCTACTGTACTTTTGTGATAACTGTCAATCTTTTTTTTATATATATTATTTAAAGCATAAACTAGATGAGACTCAACCTACATAATGATTAAATATTTTTTTATGCATACTTTCACTTTGTGGACGACGGTGAGTGCGCCATTTACAAAACTTTTTTTTCCGGATGTTTTTAAATAGATAACTAGCAGGCATGTAATGTTGTCAATAGTGACAGACTAAGTAAGCTGTTTAAAATTTTTTAAAAATTACGTATTTTTCTTGACACTCGCGATCTCTGAATTGTAATTAATCAGAACATCATCTATAATAATAAAATCCGAGTGGATCTTCTTTGTCCTCCCCCGGGTGACAGGAGGGGAGACATGACACAGCCACCCTCCCCCGGCAAATTGGTTTGTCCCTGGTGGGGGCGGGGTAGGTAAGGGAATGGGAGGGTATGGGAGACATCCACCCTCCTCCTGCAAACCTGTTTGTCCGTCCCGGGTGGGGGCTGGGCATGTAGGGGATCGGGAGGGTAGGAGAGACAGAAGCGCCGGGTTCCAGCGTGCGTATCGCGTGCCAACAAGCTCGTTTAATATATCATTAATCCTGCATTATTCTTTATATTAGTATGAGGACTGGTATTACCTAAAGGGTAAAGAATATCAGCGTTATATTTTAATAGTGTACGAAGCAGAAATAGCAGAGTTATCGAGTGGTCTAGTGGGAAATTCTGTCTTATGTAATTTTTATGATATCATACATACACAATAAAGTTTGCGAAGTAACTCAACACATGTTAATAAGACAATCATTTTCCCTATGGAACGGAGATATTGCCGAGGATGCTCTTCACATTGCATAAGTGATTTGTATTTAATTCCCCGAATGTAATTTCACCACTCAAAATTATCTTCATTTTCCTACAAAATCTCTTTTATTTAAGATTGCCAATACATCAGATGTTATCAGTTTTTGCCACGCATATTTACTATCACCTTTATTTCTTGTGTGGCCTCATTGAATCATTAATTATTTTTTAATACCGTTGATGTTTGTGTGGCCTCACTGAATCATTATTTATTTTTTATCACCTTTAATTTTTGTGTGGCCTCAATGCATCATTATTCATTTTTTAATACCTTTAATTTTTGTGTGGCCTCATTGAATCATTATTTAGTTTTTATAACCTTTAATTTTTGTGTGGCCTCACTGAATCATTATTTACTTTTTATCACCTTTAATTTTTGTGTGGCCTCACTGAATCATTATATATTTTTTATCACCTTTAATTTTTGTGTGGCCTCATTGAATCATTATTTACTTTTTATCACCTTTAATTTTTGTGTGGCCTCATTGAATCATTATTTACTTTTTATCACCTTTAATTTTTGTGTGGCCTCACTGAATTATTATTTACTTTTTATCACCTTTAATTTTTGTGTGGCCTCATTGAATCATTATTTACTTTTTATCACCTTTAATTTTTGTGTGGCCTCACTGAATTATTATTTACTTTTTATCACCTTTAATTTTTGTGTGGCCTCATTGAATCATTATTTACTTTTTATCACCTTTAATTTTTGTGTGGCCTCACTGAATTATTATTTACTTTTTATCACCTTTAATTTTTGTGTGGCCTCAATGCATCATTATTCATTTTTTAATACCTTTAATTTTTGTGTGGCCTCATTGAATCATTATTTAGTTTTTATAACCTTTAATTTTTGTGTGGCCTCACTGAATCATTATATATTTTTTATCACCTTTAATTTTTGTGTGGCCTCATTGAATCATTATTTACTTTTTATCACCTTTAATTTTTGTGTGGCCTCACTGAATTATTATTTACTTTTTATCACCTTTAATTTTTGCGTGGCCTCAGTGAATCATTATTTTTTATCTCCTTTAATTCTCGCGTGGCCTCAATGAATCATTTTGTGGAAATGAGATTGACTGATCTTTTCATGCTGGATATTAGAAATTTAAACCTGAACCCGAAATTTAAACCTGAACCCAAAGTCCCGGCCGTGTTTGGATCAAGACATTTATTAGACAGGCTGACAACTTAATCATGATTGTCGTTGGCGGTGCAAACCTTGTTTGAGCCAGCAGTTCCATTTTATTCTCGTACTTTTCGTTTTAGAGTTTTGGACATTATTTTTTTCTTATTTACATCAATATTTTCCAATGCATCTTTCCACTCCGATAGCATTCAGAATTCAAACGGTTTTCCCTCGGAACGTTTTCTTTGTATTGATGTTTCTTTAACATGCTTCGTTGAACATCACCAAAGGGTCGATCTTCCACTGCCGAATAAATGGATATAATACTAGGTTTTAAATTTAGTATAAACAGAAAATTAACTAATAAACGTGCATATGTAGCTATACACTTATTTTAATGCATGCAGCATTTTGTTCCACTCTCTAAATCAGGATAAGATTCATATCTTGTCTGTTCACTTTTAATGTACATTACACTGTAATCATTATTCAAGCCAGGTCAGATTTATGACCTATTTGGTTTTCCTTTAATGTGTTCTGCATAATGCCAACCATTTAGATTGTGATGAGACCTATTTTTCAATTTACTACTCCCCTAAAAGTGCGTTTCATTATGGCCTCGGTTTAATTTAATATAAGCTTTATCTCCTCGTTATTATTCGCGTAAGCGTATGTCACCTGTTTCTGTATCCAGGTTAAGACTAAAGCGTATTTTTCTTTTGCTTTCCTTTTGATGTGTTTGTTCTGCGCCCTTGCATTTCATTTCCCCAGCAAACATATTTTTTTTAGGGTATATGAGATTAATCTATGTTGCTTCTTAAAACTGTTATCCCTTGGAGAATTAAGTATTAGTTTCAAATAATATTCAAAAGTTCTCCCAGTAATAATCCACCTTTGTGTTTTACGTAAAGAAAAAAAAAATAGAAACAATGTTAAAACTGTTAGCTATGAAGAATCAAGTATTAGTTTCAAATAATATTAAAATATTCTCCCAGTAATAATCCACCTTTGTATTTTATGTAAAAAAATAGAAACACTGTTAAAACTGTTACCTATGGAGAATTAAGTATTAGTTTCAAATAATATTCAAAAATCCTCCCAGTAATAATCCACCTTTGTATTTTATGTAAAAAAAATAGAAACACTGTTAAAACTGTTACCTATGGAGAATTAAGTATTAGTTTCAAATAATATTCAAAAGTTCTCCCAGTAATAATCCACCTTTGTGTTTTACGTAAAGAAAAAAAAAATAGAAACACTGTTAAAACTGTTAGCTATGAAGAATCAAGTATTAGTTTCAAATAATATTAAAATATTCTCCCAGTAATAATCCACCTTTGTATTTTATGTAAAAAAAATAGAAACACTGTTAAAACTGTTACCTATGAAGAATCAAGTATTAGTTCCAAACAATATTCAAAAATTCTCCCAGAAATAATCCACCTTTGTGTTTTACGTAAAAAAATAGAAACACTGTTAAAACTGTTACCTATGAAGAATCAAGTATTAGTTTCAAATAATATTCAAAAATTCTCCCAATAATAATCCACCTTTGTGTTTTACGTAAAAAATAGAAATACTGATTTTCGGGAATTAAAATAGGTCTGTTGATATATAGTTATCCATTCAGGCATTTTTAGAGTGCAATTCTCCGAGGCTTAGGCATGCTTAACTGGCCTAAGGCATCCAAAAGCCTGCAGGTTTTGCAACTTCCTTCATTAATAAGTCAACTGTAGAAGGATATCTCAACTGTCTTGCCGAATTTTTAGTTCAAATCGCGATTAAATTTCTTTCTTCTACCCTGTAAACGAGGCGCCAAAACTGTACATATGGCATCAATGGAAATTATGATGAAACAGCATATTTCTTTAAACTCCTGAGGGGTAAACCCCTAACCGAGTGGTTCTTAACCAGGGGGGTATTTCAGAGTTTCAGGCGGCGAATTGTGACCATAGATTGGCAGGCTCAAACTGGCTCTAGGACAGCACAAAACGCAGTGTGCATCGGTCCGCACTACTGTGAAGTCCTGCTGGGCTTTCTCTCCGCTAGCTAGTGTGTTTGTGTTAGTATTTAGCTGCACATTATTTGGAATGCACCTTTTGAGACAGACAATTTTGGAAAGGGGGAGGGAATGACATTCTAACATATGGTGAAAGGGTGCATGGGCCAAAAAAGGTTGAGGACCACTGGCCTAACCTACCATCCGCTCATTCTCACCCCAGAGAAGACTCTGACTTCAGAACTGGACCCACAGTCCCATCGCCTATGTGACGTCACACCCGTCCACGCATGCGCACTCTCGTGAGATCTAATGCACATCGCTTATTTATATAGACACAGTGCATTAATGACCGTTCATTACATTAAAAGTTACGGCCATAACATTGACTTTAAAAGGAGTCAGTAAGGAGCATTATACCATTCACTTAATCCCAATAATAAGTACTATTTGCACTGAATAAAACAATTATGAATAGAGGAAATATGAAAACAAATGTACAAAACCCGTAATCATAAAAACAAATTTGAAATACAGAAGTAATGTTTTCGGGTGATATATGTTGTTCCGGAGAGCAATTAATTTTTTCCTAAAGTTCAGGAGGTTAAACTAAACAACCACCGAGGTCCACATAAATGCTATAATTAAAGTTGAGAGTGGGTCAGAGGGAGGCGCAGATAAAGAGAGAGAGAGAGAGAGAGAGAGAGAGAGAGAGAGAGAGAGAGAGAGAGAGAACTTTGCTGAATACCACGGAAAAGATACGTTAAAGAGACTAAGGTTATGCTAGATATGTTAAATGTTTTTACCTAATGCATTTAACTTGTAGCTCCTCTTAGTATACTTTTACCTATCTGTTATCAAGTAGAAAGAGTAAAAACCTTACCCACAGTTATATACGAAGATAGGTGGTACCAAAAGTTTCTTGCAGCGTTCCTTCAGCCATGTTCCACTGCTCTCTCTCTCTCTCTCTCTCTCTCTCTCTCTCTCTCTCTCTCTCTCTCTCTCTCTCTCTCTCTATGTTCTACAATCCATCTTTTCCTTTCCATCTCCCATTTAGCGGTTTAGCTTCTTCAGTCAGGTCTTCCTCAGACACTCACTTCTCCTTCAGGGCTCAATCCTTCTGGCCAGTCATAAGAGAATCTAAAAAAAAACAGATAAAATATTTAGAAATTCTCTAAAATAACAATGATGCGCCCCATCTCTTTAAAATATATATATATATATTTCTTGTGCTCACCAGCATTGGACTCTGATGAACTTTGAACTTCTGATTCAAATAGATGTGTAGATAAACAACGTTTATATTCTGGTTTCAATGACATGTTTTTAACATTACTGTCGAAATGAACCCCGAAATTACAGGAGATAATATCCTCCAAAAAGTGATAAGGATAAATATTTTGTGCAAATGCTCTGTAAAGCTTATAGCTACCATTTGCCAAAGGGCACTGAGAAAACGGCATTCACTACAATTTCAAGTTCTTTCATGTGGGTAATTCGAACTGGAAGCCAACCTGGCGTGCTGAATTTCATTCTGTGTAAACACCAAATTTCATAAAAAGTAAATAAGGCAGCTCACAACGTAAAAGGGTTTGCTGTAAACTCTCGAGGCCATTGTTTCTTTTTTATCGCCTCCGTGTCTTTACCTAAAATATTCATATTCGCTCTGTTTCAGTCACAGCCTAAGCGTAACTAATCATCTAGCATCAGCTTACAAAATACTCCAGTTCATATGCACTTTCCAAATATCAGTTTTACTGAATAATGAAGAACAAGCGAAACAAAATAGCATTTACCTAAGGCAGAAAATCTAGCAAAATGCGACGACTCCGCTCCGGGAGTCACACGAGAGTTTCCGAAGGCCAAAAAAAGTAGAGCCATTCATTTATATATTTCAAAGGCGTTTATCTTGAATCTTTGTATTTGAGGGCGGCATTCACTCACGTGATATAAAGCCATTGGTATTCAAATATAAAGGAACCTTACTTCTCCTGGCGAAAGGCCCTGGCAAAAGAATGAAATCTCTTTATGCAAATAGAAGCATTACTCTCAAGTTATTCCTACTGCACTTGACGGCAACGTGCTAGAGTTAAAAGAGGCGCGAGAGAGAGAGAGAGAGAGAGAGAGAGAGAGAGAGAGAGAGAGAGAGAGAGAGAGAGAGAATACGTATCCAGAGGAAGAATAAACGGAGATTTTTCTTTCCTCCGCCAGTCTTTAAATTCTCTGGCCTTTGTGCGTGATTCGGTCCTATTCGGGAAAAGTGATTATTCGCCCCCGGAGTTCACAGTACCATAACTTACTCTCTCGGGAATATAGGAAGATTGCTTGAATGTTTCGTTATTTTTTTTTTTATCACGGTGTTTCAATATGGGTCGGGGTAATGATTGCTTCATTAATGCTGCCTTGGGCTCTATATATTTGTATGTATATGTATATATATATATATATATATATATATATATATATATATATACATGTATATATATATAAATATAAAAATATGTATATACTCTATATATATTATATATATAATTTATATTATATTATATATATATATATATATATATATATATATATATATATATATATATATATATATATATATATGATAGAGAGAGAGAGAGAGAGAGAGAGAGAGAGAGAGAGAGAGACCAAGGCTGCAAGAATAAAGTATACATACATAAACACATATATATGTATGTAGGTATGTACGTATATACAGTATTATGTATTAGTGAAATCATAATCTTCCATCCCATACACTTGACAACAACAACAACAAAAACCAAAGAAGAGCGACGCAACGCTTAAAATAACCGTATAACGCGAACAGCAGGGGGCCACAAACGGAAACGGCCGAAAGTGCAACGTCGCTCAAAAACGATATTAATTCCTTTACAATCGATTCGGGAAATTTGTGTGTGTGTGTGTGCATGTGGCGTGCTAAAGCGTCCGCAAGTGGAGACACTAATTGGCTATTTGCATTTACAAACTAGTTCATAAACTGAGCGAAGTTTGCTCATCAAACGAGGCTAATAAGCGGAGACGTTACGGGCCCCATTAATATTAATGACACGGAAAGCTAACACTCGCCGGTATTGACTCTCTCTTTTTTTTTTTTTTTATTTCAGTCTGTAATGAAAAATATATTAAACGCTTCGTCAACACAAATATTATGATCCCGAACATTGGGAAGATAAATGCTACAGAATAGAGCGAAACATACACAGGCATTCCGTTTAAATCGCAGGTTAGAGGAACGTGATGTCCTTACCCCATACAAAAAAAATAGAAAAAGCACTTTAAAAGAAGAAGAAGAAGAAGAAGAAGAAGAAGAAGAAGAAGAAGAAGAAGAAGAAGAAGAAGAAGAAGATGTCTATATTCAGATGTAATAAATGTAATGGATTTTTTTCGGACACTGGATATCAGCGGTTTTTAATCGAGCTATCGGGGTTAAAAGTTTTCGGGAATTGATTTCCGATAGCACGCGCGATAAAACGGCCTTAGTTTAATAAAAATCACTCGTCGAAGGAGATATTGCCTACAGATATCTGAAATATTAAACCCGGCCAGTGGGAAAAATAGATGAGGTTTCGAAATCCGCCCTTAACAAATTGCTCTAATAAATTGGACGAAGAGTATTTTCCTCCCGTGTGCATTAGTTTGACAGTCAAGTAATTTGTCGATGTGTAAATCAGTTTATAATAATAATAATAATAATAATAATAATAATAATAATAATAATAATAATAATAATAATAATAATAATAATAATAATAATAATAAAAGAGAAAGCTGAATAAAGAAATTTAGAAAATAAAGGCGATGGATTACAAGTATCTAAAGCCAGAACTGTGACAAAACCCCACCGTTGCACTATAAAGTAATAATTGAAGAAGCTGGACTGTAAAACTGAAGAAATAAAGCTTGAATTTAAGTAGAGTACAAGGCTATAAAGCGAGTGTTGTACTTTGAATAGGAATATAAAATTGAAACTCATAAAACAAGTAAAAAATGCGCCGGTTTCTTCGGCGCAATCGAGTTTTCTGAACAGCGTATAGTGCTGTATGAGCCGCGGCCCATGTAACTTTCAGCCACGGCCCGGTGGTGGCCTCTTCTATAGGGTTGCCAGACCCACGATCATGGCTAGATTTAACCTTAAATAAAATAAAAACTACTGAGGCTAGAGGGCTTCAGTTTGGTATATTTGATGACTGGAGCGTGGATGATCAATATACCAATTTGCAACCCTCTAGCCTCAGTAGTTTTTAAGATTTGAGGGCGGACAGAAAAATTGCGAACGGACAGACAAAGCCATCTCAATAGTTTTCTTTTACAGAAAGCTAACTAGAAAGTGGTATTCTCTGAAACCATCGGAAATCGTTTGCAGCTCGTTGACTGAACGATTCATTGCTTTGATATGCCGACCAAAGTCGTAGAGGCAGAAAATACCAAACTTACGAATATAATCTATAACAAAATAGAGAAAATGGATAAAAATCCTATGACCTGATTACTAACATCTCTTTTGTTGAATTCTGTGGACATTATGATTATACCAGTAGCTCATAAAACACAACACTACAGACGGTAGTTATTTAGACATAAAATTAGATGATTGATGGTGTTGCCGTAATTGCTGTACATGAACAGAATTACTTCCGGGAATTTCAAGCCTCGTCTGACCATTATTTACTTTTCTTCTATAATTTCTTAGTCGTATGGCTTATATTAAGGCTACTGGACTGACCCTGTGTTCAAATTACTTGTTGAGACAAAGCTCGTCGAAAGAATGAATTATTCAAGATGGAATTAAATGCTATTACTGTGTGACACTAATGCCTTGCCGCTGTCCAAGCATAGCATTCACCACTTGATACTGTCCTGAAAAATGAGCTAGCCATAGCCTTTTCAGAGGAAGGACCTCAAAATTCACCGAAATTTATGCCCTGGCACGTTCCCACTACGCGCTCCCCTTTTCTCTTGCACCAGAGAGTACGTCCGCCGACAGAAAGTAAAACTAGGGCAATTTAGTTAAGGAAGGACGCCATGAAATCGTGTCTTCGGATATTCCTTGACAAATTTTTTTTTCTCGCTTTTACGCGCATCTGCAAGACCCTTCAGGCTTCCGGTCTTTATGCAGAATTGGCCGCGAAATTCAAATTCTTTATCGACTTCACAAGGACCTGAGCAAGAATGCAAAGTTCTCCCCGAGTTAAGGAATGCTTCAGCTATATTGCTGGGCGGCGTAAGAGCATGGCGCAATGCTTGCTTGGAAAATGTTTCATGGCTGCGAACAGGCACGAAGAAGTAAAAAATAATTTTAAAGCCACAGACTCTAATGACAATAATGGTGGGTAACTGACGAGTTTCCCATATTCCATGTCTAGTCGCCTGTCCTATCCGTGATTCTGTCCTCCATAGAAAATGCCTGACAATGAAAAGGAGATTTGGCAGATTTGGAAAAATGTGACAGCTTTTGGTTTATCATCAACCTGTACAACATACTTCAAGAATACTGAGGCAGATGGCGAAAGCAGATGAGACTGAGTAATCGTAAGTAAATTGGCAATAGAGGATTATGAGAGAAGGGCTGTGCCAAAGCCAGTGCTTCAATGACATTAGCTGCAAGCCTATAATACGGCAGAACGAGGCCAAATATTATTACGCCTGGTATGACCCAGAAGATACATGAAACTGCACCAGTACTTCAAGATACTAGCCACAACAAAATTCACAACACTTATGCTAAACGTCCCTAGATAACCAAGCAGTACTAGATATCAGCACAGTGCGGTAAGTAAGGCACAACGAAAAAAATTTTTTTTTTAGCTATATGATATAATGAATGTATATAACGTCCTGGGTAGTTAACGAAGAACGATCATTAAAAGTCTATGAGAGAATGTTTATCATAATACAATTAATGTTACAGAAATATTATCATGGCGTAAAACATCCTCCAGTATACGATCTCTCTCTCTCTCTCTCTCTCTCTCTCTCTCTCTCTCTCTCTCTCTCTCTCTCTCTCTCTCTCTCTTCCCTTTAGTCTTCTCGGCTTCTTAGAAAGTTGTGTCTCAAGGAACAAAGGAAGATCGAAGAATGCTGAACAAAATTCAGATCCTATTCTTTCTGAGATCTGAAACGAAAAAACGCGCGGACCGGTAACAATGGCAACTGCATGAAGAAAACAGTTTTTTTTCAAAGTTAAACGGGAAAGTAAATATACAAGAATATTACCGTGCACACTCTGAATACCGTCCAGAACGCGGATAAATGCTGCTAAACAAAGAGGAACCCCGGTATCACGAGTTTACCTTCTTATCTATTTATTGGCGTCTGGAAAAATGCTGATTTTGCAATCCTCTTTGATTTAAAGGCCAACTTCCACATTCTTCAGTGACTGAAAGAGAAATGATCCGGCTTACATTACCTATAAGCCTTCAGTGCATTTTGGGGTATTGGTTGGACATGAAATACTTTCGGTTACCTGGTTGTTGATTTTATCTTATTTGTTTGTTTGTAATTTTATCTGAGGGGTGAAAATACATTTATTCTTTCGCCCGTGACTTTATGTATTAATAGGAAATTTCAAAAAAGGAAGTACAGTTTCTGATAAAACTTGGCAAGTATCTCCGTTAGGTAACCTGGGAGAAGTTCAAACTTTAAGGGATATTTCACCTCTGATATGACGGTCTGTTGCCATAAAAACGATCTCACTCAACTGAAAAGAGATAATACGTAGCCGTAACTTTATACTTCTCATTAACGTGTTTTTCCCTTTATATATATATATAAATATATATATATATATATATATATATATATATATATATATATATATATATATATATATATATATATATATATATATATATATTTCCCATTAACGTGTTTTTCCTTATATATATACATATATATACATATATATATATAAATATATACATATACATATTATATATATATATATATATATATATATATATATATATATATATATATATATATATATATATATATATATATATATATATATATATATATATATATATACATATACTCATGTATGTATGTAAGTATGTATGAATTCAGCCCGTGATGAAAATTCTCGGTAAACATAAACAAGCAAGAATAAACCTCTGGCAGCTCACCGTTTCTCCTTCTATCTCTCTTCCCCCCTCCCCCCTCCCCCCCTACTTCTTCACGTCCATCCATACTCGATAAACACCTAATTAGAAATAACGGAAATTCTGATTTGTATGCCCTAATTACCTCGCAGTACTAAGTAGCACCACTAATTAGGTGCTCGCAAAGGGATATATATACCAAGAGGAACTCTATGCTCACCGACACCAGGCTAGTCCCCTCAGTCCTCAAGGTTCGTTGGATCAGGTAAGGCCCTTAGGGGACGATCTGGTCCAGGTCCTGGTCCTCAGTCACCAGCAGCTGTTAAGACAAGTTTTGTAATCTTGTTATTTTGTAATCTCATTATTCTGTCGTTCTGGTCCAAGTCTTCAGTCACCAGCAGCTATTAAGACAAGTTTTGTAATCTTGTTATTTTGTAATCTTATTATCCTGTCGTTCTGGTCCAAGTCCTCAGTCACCAGCAGCTGTTAAGACAAGTTTTGTAATCTTGTTATTTTGTAATCTTATTATTCTGTCGTTCTGGTCCAAGTCCTCAGTCACCAGCAGCTGTTAAGTCAAGTTTTGTAATCTTGTTATTTTGTAATATTATTCTGTCGTTCTGGTCCAAGTCCTCAGTCACCAGCAGCTGTTAAGACAAGTTTTGTAATCTTGTTATTTGTAATCTTATTTTGTAATCTTATTATTAATTAAAAAATGCTCATAGTAACATGAGTCTTGGAATGGAGAAGCAAATCCACAGTTATGTATATGTACATATATTTAAAGATACGTCTATACAGAAAGGTTTCGGGAAACTGTTGGACTGAAAAGGGGAATCGAACAGTTTCTCGAAAGATTTCTGTACAGATTTATTTTTAAATCTATGTATATATACATAACCGTGGATTTGTTTCTCCAATCTTGTCGTTATCAGGATTATCCGTGTTATTCAACAAGACTACGTATCTGTCTAAATTAATTGTTGCATAACCTTCGTTTTTAAGATAAGAATCCACATTACGAAAAGCAGAAACGCAAATTCCACTTTGATAAAAATAAAATTCACGTTTAGTAAAACTGAAATGCACATTCCACCCAGGCTTGAACAAAAAAAATATTTTTTCGTGTGTAACCTTCGTTTAAGATCAAATATACGTAGAGTAAAACTGAAACATATTTCACTGAGGCTTGAAAAAAAATATATGTTCTTACGTAGCCTTTGATGAAAATGAAATATACGTTTTTTAGTAAAGTTGAAACACATATTTCACTGACGCTTGAAAAAATACATAATATAACCTTCGGTAAAGATAAAATATGCGTATAGTAAAACTGAAACATATTTCACTGAGGCTTGAAAAAAAAAATGTTCTTATGTAGCCTTAGTTGAAAATCAAATTTACGTTTAGCAAAACTGAAACCCATATTCCAGAGTCTTGAAAAAAAAAATTCCTATAGCCCTTGTTTAAAATAAAATTCACGTCAGGTAAAACTGAGGCCTGAAAAAAATATATTCCTGCGTAGCCCTTTTTTAGGATAAAACTTACTTTTAGTAAAATTGAAACGCACATTTCACTTAGACTTGAAAAAGATATATATGTTCTTCCTCTCGAGCAATTTCCTAATACCTTCCAGGATGTCATTCCTCAACCATTTCTCTTCAGAAATGAACCATTTTGGAATTCCACAGTTTTCCGAGTTCATTTCCCTCTTCTACTGAGAGATGGAGTTGATTTTAGTTACATTTTATTTATCCTTCATTCTTTGTCTTATTTATTTTTGGTTTTGACCTATAAAAGGGGTGTTTGAATGGCCTGTGTCTCGTGGCTACGCTTTGAAATATACACATAATAATTTTTAAAATTCTTTGTTATACGAGCTTGGATTTATTTAAATATGATGTATTTCTTCCTCTTCCTTATTAAGGAAGGAATGATAATATTAACAATATCTGCAATAGGGTGCTTGGATGTCCTTTATCTCCTATCTACAATTTTAAATATATAAATAATTTTTCTTCAAATCTTGTTTATGTGATCCTGGATTTATTCAAACATGATGTATTTCTTCTGCTTCCTTATAAAGGAAGGAATGATAATATTAACATCTGCAATAGGGTGTTTGGATGTCCTTTATCTACTATCTACAATTTGAAATATATACATCATCATTTTTCTTTATAATCTTGTTTATGTAAGACTGGATTTACTTTAAAAAGAAGGAATGATACTGTTAGCAATATCTGCAATGATCAAGATATCCTTAAATTGCATGGTTAATGCCGGTGTATTTGAATTCTTCCTTTTGTTATTCTTCTCCGATTTGGCTATGAATAGACTCGACAATTTCTATTGATAAAGCTTTGATATACGATTTACAGCTGATCACTGAATGCATACCGATTGTTCCAAAGTATACCGTGTGTTATTTTAGCGCCTCATCCATCGTAAGTTAAAGATCAAAATTCAATCCACTAAAAACCACTGAAAAATTTGCTGTCGAATTTATTTCGATTGGTCCTCTTGCTAAATACTACGATATCATCAGAAATTAAAAACAATTAAAGAGTGCGTCGAAGTTTCTTATGCGCAATCGAGTTTTCTGCACAGCTGCTACAGAGTGTACCCAAGGCCACCGAAAACAGATCTGTCTTTCGGTGGTCTCGGTATAATGCTGTATGAGCTGCGGCCCATGAAACTTTAACCACGGCCCGGTGGTGGCCTAGCCCATATCGTTGCCAGAAGCACGATTATGACTAATTTTAACCTTAAATAAAACAAAAACTACTGAGGCCAGATG
>JANJGK010000023.1:42479797-42492297 GCA_039081455.1 Macrobrachium rosenbergii
TTTTCAGTCATTGCATTACAACACGAATCTCGATATATTTCTTGTGTTAGTTTCCACTTCATTGATTACCTAACCTGTCCTTTTTTTGTGAGAGGTAATTTTCACAGTTCATTATGGCTTTGTTGCCTGGTAAATATCTCTGAGAAAGGCACTGAAATTCTGATGGCTCGAAGCATATTTTTCATTTGTTGTTAACACAGTTTTACACAAGTGGGACATGTAGGCTTATACTTGTTCAAAGATAAAGCACTGCAGATTATGAGTGACTTTCATTGGACCTTGGAAAATACTGTTATTCTACAATGAATTATAATTAATCACCATTGTGTGTGTATATATACATATATATACATATATATATATATATATATATATATATATATATATATATATATATATATATATATATATATATATATATATATATGTGTGTGTGTGTGTGCGTGAGTATATATATATATATATATATATATATATATATATATATATATATATATATATATATATATATATATATATATATATATATATATATATATGCATGTATGTATGTATACACACACACACACACACACATATATATATATATATATATATATATATATATATATATATAATATATAATTCCTGGTAAGAATGGACCCTTTTTTTAATACTAAATAAATCATCTCTACGTGGTATATACAAAGGAACCCTCTTTCTGAGCATCACGATACCGCAGGAAGTACGTACTCTGTCATGTAAATAAAAAAAAATCGGTTCTTTACTTGAATGTATCAGAATTCAAATGATTTTTTATCTAAATATGGATAATTTATAACTCTGTCGTCAGTGTTATAAATCCCCACGTGGACAAAAAAAAATTGGTATTGAAACCTTCACAAAATATTAGCGAATACAAACACGATTAACTCTGGAAACCTAATGAAAAATATATTATTAAATATAATTCAACAGAAAAACGTCTTACATGGAATAGATTGTGACAAAAAACAGACTTAGAGAAAATTCGACTTCCAACACATACACTCTTCCTAACGAAACTGCCATGTAATTATGTTAACAAGTACAAGCAAAAACATCACAGAAGACTGAATAAATAATTTCTGGGTTTTTGCAGGCCATTAAATCAGTCGTGACTCATTAGAAGACCATTTTTTATACATTAGAGGACCATTTTTGCTCATTTTCCAAAGGGAAAATTTGTGCAGATTTTCAAGTAAATTACCTACATAATGAGCTTTGGTTCACGAGTTGGACTTCGAGATGGGCAAATTTGTTTTTGAAACATGAGCTTGAGTGCTCAATGAACGCTGTACAGAAGTCGAAAAATATTTCTGGAACTTTACAACTTCCCTTTATAGCCATTACCATTATTATTAGCAAGGACTGTAAGTTTAATATATTTTGGTTTTAGTGAAAGTTCATGCCTTCAATTAAAATTGATCACACTTGAGTATCTTCCTAATGTTGGTATTATCCCACGTAACAGCATCAAATGAGAAAAAATGTAAAACAGAGAGTAAGGCTGAGTTGCGGAATTGTGTTATTCAGTTAGAAGTAAATGTGTTTCATCTGACGACAAAGCATTACAGCTTACCCAAATCCTTTAATCCTTTCCCACAATATTGGCTACTCTCTTACTGACAGAAATCAGCTCACTCAATTCCTCTCTCTGTCTCCCTTGGCTTAGGTGATTCGGAAATCAGCAGTTTAGCAAAACCTCCCAAAAAGTATGTAAAGTAACCAACACATACATCACAATACCATCGTAAGGTTCATTCAAATTTAGAAAAAAAAATCAGTGAGCCTGACCAAAACAGAAACAAATTCTTGTTAAGGCCCCACTGAATTTGGATCATTTTCAGTTGAAAAATATGACGAAGAAGAATTTGGAAAAGATGAAATAACGCATATCAAAATTACTCTAACGACAAGCTAACAATTAGTTCCCCGACACCAAAGGAAATTACAGTAGAAAGAAACTAATTACAAACTCTCAGAGATAATCAAGGAACGTCGCCTGTGAGTGGCTGGGTTTTGTGAAGGGATCAGTGGGGGGGGGGGGGGGCGGAGGGGGGGGATAACCAGGAGATCGTCAAGTCTCGGGAAGGGGTGCGGGAAGGAGGAGAGGTAAGAAGAGAAGGATGAGGAAGCCCAAACACTCCTCACGGGAGTAATTTTTTGAGAAGACGAAATCATTCGAGAATCGCACAATAATCTCTGATGCAAGATTATAACTGTTCCTCGTTCAGTCTTCCTATATCTTCACTCTCCTTCTCTTGCCATCCTTCGCACCTCCTGCCATCCTTTGCACCCTCCTTTCCCCAGCGACCCCACCCACCTTCCCAAGAGGCCACACTCATTTCTCTTCTACTTTTTCCTGTACTTCATCTTGAGTTACTCCCAACAGGCCCAATCGCCAATGCGCTTCCTGTTCACTTGGCAGAAAAGAATTGCAAATCCATCTGCATAAAAAAACTAATGTGACCCCATTCTTTACGTAGGAAATTCACCCCAAACAGGACTGCAATAATCAGCTGCGCCAAAGGATTGGTGGACTGGCCAATGGTTTAGAAGAGGGATGAGGGATGAAGACAACCAAAATGCTCCTGCTCAGACGAAAGCAAGGGAACTACTTGTGGATGTCTTACTTGCCTCACATTTGTATGGTCCTTGAATATAAGGAGCCAGGCTTACCGTTACACAACAGTCTACTACTCTCGTCTTCTGGCGCGATCTTGCTCAGCAGAGCCTGGGCGGAACGTGGCCTAGAAACGCGAGAGACGACGTACCCGAGGAACGCCCTAACGGGTAAATAAACCTCCGGGGCACCGACACCATATTTCACTACTGGCTTTTATGAATTTCTTCGTAAGCGTCGGGGTAACTTAACGAAATATCAAATTCTTTTAACTGAAGTAACTCCCAACAACGAATTTTTATTTCCCCGTTTCAGAAAGAATGAAGAACACAGGAGAGTTACTGGCGCAATAAAGTGAAAGATAAGGAACAATCATAAGAGAGATCGAAACAAGTTTATAGAAATCGAAAGGAGCTGATGCAGCACATTTAATTCCACTTGTTTGAAAGACGGTATTCAATATTGTTGTTTTATTGCTACTAAGTGTACGGTGCTTAAAATCCGTTAACTTGCAATACAGAACCGCAGTATCTAAAATCAAAAAGAATGAAAATAAGCAAATGAACATACGATGACAAATCACAAGATTTTACCTCCAAAAGTATGAACAAAATGGAGCAGAGTAATTTCAAGAAGAATTACATCCTCCTTTCAGCAAGTCTGACCAATTACCTATTAGAATAACCACGTAGAGGGGTAGTGCCGTCAGTGCAACTCATGTGGTGCACTTTACGCATTACTTTAAGGGTCTTTGCAGCATCCCTCAGGCCCCGAGCTGCAACCTCTTTCATTCCTTTTACTGTATCTCCGTTCATATTCTCTTTCTTTCATCTGACGTTCCACCCTATTCTAACTATTGTTTCATAATGCAACTGTGAGGTTATACTCCTATTTCACCTCTCAAACCTCCCTTACTCTCGACTTTCCTTTCAGCGCTGAATGACGTCATAGGTCCCAGAGCCTGGCCAATGGCCTAAATTCTATATTCTATTCTATTAGAATAACACATACCAGAACTCACAGGGAACGGCCTCGTAAATCTAACTAAAACCTAAAAGAAATGTCCTGCATAACCCTCTAACAAAAACATCAGAGGCAAAAAAAAAATATTTACCTACATCTACAGTGGTTGGTCTCAAAGAAATGCTCTTGGTATAAACCTGTAGGGCATAGAACACTTACAAGGACCTTCAGTAACCCAAAAAAATAGAAAATAAAAAACTCTTACTGTAGCATAAGAGGCTGATCTCAAAGAAACCTTCTTAGTATGTATCTACAAAGCATCTACCCTTATAAACACACCTGAAGCTAACTACTTCAATGAAAATAGCCTTATAATGTTACTTATGGCATCTCCCTGACATCTCTTCCTGTAAGAGATGCTGTAATTCTTATAGTATCCCAGTCTGTTTTTTTTCTGAAATTTGCTTTGGTAAAAATACTTTGGTAAAAAAAGATACAGCATTTGAGTATTTAACTACCTGATTTTCTTTAATGGATAAAAATTCGTTTTCCGAAAGCATTTAAAGAAAAGGCCTTAGGCCCGACATTTGCTAAATGTCATGAAAAGACTCATTATCATTTTGGAATTTGAATGTTAAAAAATAGGACACATCATTGGGACTTGCATACTTTTTGATAAATAATTGCAACTCAATTTGCAAGAGGAAAAATTTTTATGTCAATTAATAATTTAAATTTCAATGGTTAAAAATATACCCTCAAATGTTAAACATAGCAAATCTATCCGGTAAAGTAGATGGATAGGCTGGCGAAAAAGGAAGATGTAGAAAAACTATACATTCGATCAAAGTTTCCAACATTTTCGTCTCACTGACATGTTTTCAACCAGAACACATTAAAGTCATTTTCTTGGAATGTAGTACTGCATCGCATTCCAGTTCCTGGAGTGGAGGAACCCTTCAGGAATGCTATCAAGGCAGGAAACGGAGAGAGAGAGAGAGAGAGAGAGAGAGAGAGAGAGAGAGAGAGAGAGAGAGAGAGAGAGAGAGAGAGAGAGAGAGAGAGAGATCAAGTTGATTCACTGACACCACAGAAGACATTCAAGTTTATTTTATTCACAGTTCTTCAAAGGAAATAAAACCTAATAAACAAAAATTACTGGGTCCTGCTAACAGACCAAAAATACCTGTGTTCTCTGCCAATTAGCTTTCCACGTGTAATAACAGAACAGCCTGAAGATTAATTTCTAAATTACTTCATAAAACGCTAATCAAAATTAAATATCACTTAGATTCGTTCCAGCAGCAAATAAACTTCCAGTTTATTTGAAGATGATATTAAAAAGCCCACCTCACCTTAAGAAATATGTAATACATGGATTATCATAATTACAATTTGCATTAAGTGATGAAGAAAGAATCCTCTGGCAACTATTATTTGTGATGAAAGATAAAATATGATTTTAAAAAAGAGAGACAAATTATAACATTTACATATGACACTGGAACAATTATTCCTCATCTTATACATATATATATGTATATATACATATATATACACATACACAGACACAAACACATAAAAAGTATATATATATATATATATATATATATATATATATATATATATATATATATATACACACGTATATATATACTTATATTTATGAGTGTTTGTGTGTCTGTGTATGTGTGTAATATATATGTATATGTATAAAGATAAAATCCACGAAGGAAACGGAATCACTGGAGTGCTGCGAGGCCTTTCGACACTAGTCCTTTACTTAGCAGGACAAGTGTCGAAAGGCCTCGCAGCACTCCAGTGTTTCCGTTTCCTTCGTGGATTTTATCTTTATTTATATATTCATCACGTTCCATATTTTCGTGATTCAGTTATACATGTATATGTATGTATGTCCTAAACTTTTCCAGTAAATATAACTATTCCCAATTCAACTCTGTAGCAGCCCATCATCAGTTTTTACACACTAACCGATGCTCGTTATGCACCTGCTTACAGTTACAGAAATGCTAACTGCTTGGCCGTCTTAAGCTGAACATTTGGTTTCGCGCAGCTACTAATGAGACATAAATAAGCTCTGAACGCAGGGGCACTAGGCTTGTAGAGTTAGTTCTCGGCTTCACATTTGCCAGGTAAGGTTCCAGTGGGATTCTTCCTCACTCGAGAGCCCCTTTTCTCAAAGATAAGTCAAGGCTGGAAAACGAAAATTTGATAACTATCCTTTTCATATGATTTGGCCAAGTGTTTGGCCTTAAATGAGTTCATATATACGATACGTTTTAAGGTAAGATTCACTATCGGCGAAGGCTAAAAGTAGTCTAATTTCATGCGTACTTGAAGAAGAGGTCTTCTTCTCGACCAGTTTTGCGGTACCTGTAAGATTGCCATTCTATAGTTTCCATGAAAGTTCAAGTAAGTGTTCCTGATTAATGTGCCTATGTTGTGTACGTATTAACGGATAATTAGATATGCTGTTAATTAGTGTATGTGTTCATGCTGAAGAACAATTAGTAAAATATTAGTACTTCAGAATGAATTGGGAAGTTTAAAATTGTATCACTCCCAGACTTTTTTTAAAATTTACGGTCAGTTTCAACATATATGCGCCTGTGTTGGTCCTTTGCCCTATACTTGACATTGGTTAATGTGTAAGCTTTCAAGAATCCAGAAATGTTCCTTACAACAGAGAACAACGTTATAAAGATTTGCGTCTTTGAAGATATTTCTATCTGTCACTTAAAATTTCATTTGATTTATTCCGAAATATGAAACTAGGTGATGTATAGGTTATAAAGAACAGTGGAGATATGGCAACCTCAGATTTAACAGAGTTTATAACTATTTCAAAACTCCTTTTCCTTGATATTTTGTCAGAATATAGAGCAACATTATGGAATAGTGATAATGATAAAATTTAGATCAAACATACCTGTCTTTAGATTTTATAGCAGATAACTGTCTCAAACAATTTGTCCTGGAAGAAAAAATTCAGAAATGTAACCAAAGGTAAATAACGTAACACAGAAATAATTTAGTTACAAAAAAATACAGCAAAGCAATTCATAAAAGAGTAAAAGTACCATAACTTTAAAGAAAACGAATGAAATGTGATTTTTATTGAACAGTTTTTGTTTACATACGTTCAGTGAGGGGCTGAATGAAGAATGCTGACTAAATGTATGAATATATTTTTTTTTATGATATGCCTCAACAATATATTTACAGACTTCTTTTTTATTTTTCAGTTATTGCTCGATGGGCTGAGATGAGCCGCCCTTTACTTCTCTTCTTCCTGGCCGCTATATGTGCGGTGAGCCATGAAAACTGATTTTATTCTAACAGCACATTACTTTCGAAATATACTTTACGCTTAGGTTTCCGTCGCTAGATTTATTCTAAACTGACACTCTATGTCTTTGAATTATAGCATAGCTTATATATGTACGTGTGTATATATGTGTGTATGTATGTATGTATGTATATATATATACAAGGTGTATATATACATAAGTAATTTATATATAGTGTATATAACTAACATATATACATATATATATCATATATATATATATATATATATATATATATATATATATATGTATATTCATTCCCTTAACTGGAAGTCTTTATCTACCAACACCGTTCAGTTGCACTACTCTTAAACAGATGGCTTCAATAATATTCAGACCTGTGTGAGGAATTCTTGCTATCTGACGATCAGTGTTTAAAGGACAGGTGCTTATAAACAAGAAAAACTGAGACAATTTCGAGTTTCTTTGTGATGAATTCATGTTACTTTGGTTTCAGTTCCTGTCAGTTGCTGCTGATAAAGATCAAAATGAAGTAGCTGAAGAAAAGGCTGAAGGGGAATTGAAAGATTCCAAGAAGAATCTTACTGATGAAGAGGAAGAAGAAGGAGATGAAGAAGAGGAGGAAGAAGAAGTAAACAATATGGAGGCCAAAGATCTTTCAGCCAACCTCCCCTTTCATCCACAGAATGACGTCTCAAGCCCGCTGTTGCAAGAATTAGTTAGAAGTCGAAGTGAGACTTGCTTTTTTTCGCTGATTTCATTAACTAGGAAACGGCCCAGCTTGAGAGACAGACAGACAGACAGACAGAGTTTAGTGGAGGTGGTTGAGCGAGGTTGAAAATGTTGGTGTGCACGGTGGAGGTGTTGCCAAACTGCCCGATAATTAATTCCAGACCTACTAGGAAATGGTCTCGCGAGAGAGAGAGAGAGAGAGAGAGAGAGAGAGAGAGAGAGAGAGAGAGAGAGAGAGAGAGAGAGAGAAATTTTTAAAATCTGAAGATATTTATAACATTACTTAGAGCATTATGCAATTTATCATAGAGAGAGAGAGAGAGAGAGAGAGAGAGAGAGAGAGAGAGAGAGAGAGAGAGAGAGAGAGAGAGAGAGAGAGAGAGAGAGAGAGAGAGACTCAAATTCATGAAAATATACAGAACACAGCAGTATTTGAGTGCACAATGCTAGTTAAATGACTGAATATTAACTTAGAATGGCCTGGCATCTAACAAATTTTACCTTTTATTTATTTTCTAATGTTGCTTTTTTGGAGAAAGTTTGCAAATAACCTGACTCTATATGATTACCTGTCTATATTGCAGCTATTGTCACCTAATCTATTTGTTACCTAGAGAAGAAAAAGTCAGACATGCATCCCAAGTCATTCAAAAAATGAATGATTCTTCAGAGTTACACGTAGTTAGTTCCTACACTAATAACTAATAAATACAATTATTTCCTACTATAACAACTAATAAATACAATTATTTCCTATTATAACAACTAATAAATACAATTATTTCCTACTATAACAACTATTAATACAATTATTGCCTACTATAACAACTAATAAATACAATTAGTTCCTACTATGACAACTATTAACACAATTATTGACTATTATAACAAATAATACATACAATTATTTCCTACTCTGACACTATTAATACAATTGTTTCCTACTATAACAACTAATAATTACAATCATTTCCTACTATATAAACTATTAATACAATGATTGCCTACTATAACAACTAATAAATACAATTATTTCCTACTATAACAACTATTTATATAATTATTTCCTACTGTAACAACTATCTATACAATGATTTCCTACTATAACAACTAATAAATACAATTATTTCCTAGTGTAACAACTATTTATACAATTATTTCCTAGTGTAACAACTATTTATACAATTATTTCCTACTGTAACAACTATTTATACAATTATTTCCTGCTATAACAAGTAATAAATACAATTATTCCCTCATTTCATCTCCCATCAGGGCCATCTTGCAGCGACAGAAAATGTCTAAGATGGTACCAAGGGTTCTGGGCAACGAACTGCACAGGCAAAAATTACAAAGCGGTTGCCTTTTGTAATAAAACTGGCAAGTTTTGTTGCGTTCGCTCCGTGCCCAAGAAGCGGTGCACAGACCAAGGCGGTCAATGTTATCCTAAGTGTCCACCTGGATTTTTGTTCATTGCCGACGGATGTTTTGGTAAAATGGAATGCTGTGTGCAGAGAGCGTGACTTTCACCGCTTGAACAGTCAGAAGGTTGAAGACCCCAATTGCTTTTTCAAAGGTAGTAGTCATTTTGTTCCACTTCCCCAGGTTCCTCTTGCAGCATTCTACCTCTCTAGGAGATCTATCCCTATTTAAGAGTTTACTATTTACTTCCCCTTCTTTAGTGCTTCCTTAGGGCAGTTCTAATTCCGAGCTTTGAGTTGTCAGTTCCATTGTCTTCGATATCTAACAATAAAAAATACCCTTAACCATCCTTTGTTTATTAAGCCTTACGTACAATGTATGATGGACAGCAGTGTTTATAAAATATGCCTCCCCCTATGCATACATGCAGGCACGTGTTACTTCTTCCTAATGAACACCATATTCATTGGAAGCTTGATTTCAAGTCAGTGGCCCCTGTGGGCTTGTTCCATATGAATAGGTTTCATCTTCTGAATAATAATAATAATAATAATAATAATAATAATAATAATAATAATAATAATAATAATAATAATAATAATAATAATAATACCACATTGTGCTGACCCTTTAATAATCTCTCTCTCTCTCTCTCTCTCTCTCTCTCTCTCTCTCTCTCTCTCTCTCTCTCTCTCTCTCTCTCTCTCTCTGACACACAGGCATACGCATGGTCACTACAATAGCCTTTAACATGAGTATTTCATGTAGTACATAAATCCCTAGGTTTATTCAGCAACATGACTATGTATATTTCAAAACGTTAGATTTTGTCTAATTATCTTGAATATAAAATTTAGAGCTGCACTGAGCTAAACTGAACTGAAATGTCTATATATCTATATATATAACGGAAATGTCTATATATCAGTCATTAATATTTCAATCACTAATAAGAAACATCCCTTTTTTTCACAGGAGGATTGACTCACCAGGTATACAACCCTTTTTTCAACATTGTCTCTGCAGCAACTCTGATATAAAATTTCCTAGGTGTCCAAAATAAATAAAAAATCTGGAACAAGTATCTCATAGTCACCTACAGCAAGTATCTTGGGCTCGTGATTCATTTAAAATATAACTGCATGATTAAATGGCAATAATTCCACTGTCTCCCTGATCATATTCCCATTGAACTCGACATGGATGCTCTGTTAATTTTCTGATGTTTATATTTTATCACTAAACACAATAGTTTTTTGTGTTCTATACGACTCAAGTAACTTTTTGCTATAAGTGTAACAATTATTGCTGAGTATTTTTTATACATAAAATATCCTTTCAAAAGAGGTTTTATTCTTCAACCCCATGAAAATTATGATGGACTGAAATACATTTACATTTTGTTTTGTACACATGACAAAGAAAAGGCACAGCAGAATATTTCTGAGTTTCATTAATCCTTTGCCAATAAATAATGAACCTAAGGAAATTAACCAATAAATAATGAACCTAAGGAAATTAACCAATAAATAATGAACCTAAGGAAATTAACAAGTCCCTTACATAAAAGAATAACCTGCTTTTACAGAAACAATTTTATACACACACACACTATATACATACACACACATAAATATACATATATATATACACAGTATATATATGTATACATATATATAATATATGTATATATATATGTATAATTTCTCACCTCATGACGATTGTGTTACTGATACCTCTCGATTAATATTACTATGCAGTTATGCATTAGATTCAAATCTAACACTGAAAATGGCAATATATATTATATATATATATATATATATATATATAAATATATATATATATATATATATATATATATATATATATATATATATATATATATATATATATATATATATGTATATATATGGATGTATGAATATAAATATATGTTGAGCAAACAACTCCATTGCGTTTCTCACCTGAGAACAAACGTGTAATTGAAACCTCTCTATTAATATATTATAAAGTAATATAATTCACATTTAACACTGACAATGGCAAAAGTCAAAACGAAGAAGAAAGTATTATGTTCATGTTGAACCCTGAGGATAAAGTGGAATCATCATTAATTCGAAAAATTGTACATCAAGTATTAATTTACATATTAATAACACTGTCATAAGTTTTCTCACTTTAGTGAATTATATGCCTGAGGAAAGGACGGGATCAGAAAGGATGATTGATATACCCCTTTAAAAAAGATTTAAATACTGGCATTTGCTGAATATATTGATGTATGCTGCAAGCGGTAATGATCATGTTGAATTCTCAAAACCAACAGATTGAGAAATATCTGATATAAATGAATAAGGAGACGAATGAAAAGCATTTGAAAGAAAAACAAAATTGAGACAAACACAGCTGTTGCAAAAAATGTATTGACATAGTTATCAGGCAAAATATACATATGTAACAAGCACAAGAAAAACGTCAGATTTTGAAATATGTTATGTAAAGAAATGTACAAAGAAATAAATATAAAGAAAATGAAAGAAAAAAGATTAGAACAAACACAGCTGTTTAAAATATATACCTACACGTTTATCAAGCAAAGTATAAACATGTTAACGACTGCAAGAAAAATATCACTTAGAAATATATTAAATAAGTAAAGCAAGCAAAGTATAAACATGTTAGCAAGCACAAGAAAAACATCAGACTTAGAAATATATTATATAAATAAATGTACAGAGAAAAAAATATATCAAAAGCATATCAGTTAAACAAAAAAATGTATCGACACATTCATCAAGCAAAATATAAATATGTTAGCAAGCACAAGAAAAACATCCTAAAATACTGGCGAACTTATTTCTCCATTTTCCAGCCCATTAAATCAAAAAGACGCAGCTCATTAGAAGACCATTTTGCTCGTTTCCCGATACGCAAGTTGTGCAGATTCTCAAGTGAATTGCTTACTTAATTAGTGTTGGTTTAGGACGAAAACTTTCAAACGAATTTTTTTCATGAAATATTGGGTCTGGGTGTTTAATGAACTCAGTTTAGAAGTCGAGAGACGCATAATGAACTTTACAAGACTTCGTTGTTATTATTATTATTATTATTATTATTATTATCATTATTATTTATTATTATTATTATTATTATTATTATTATTATTATTATATCATAAAAATCTCATAATCATACAAGTCTGAAAAGATGAAGTCTACAATGATGATGAAACGTGAGCATAAATATACATAAAAGTAAACTGACGATAAATATATATATATATATATATATATATATATATATATATATATATATATATATATATATATATATATATACACATATATATATATATATATATATATATATATATATATATATATATACACATATATATATATATA
>JANJGK010000023.1:42497297-42504797 GCA_039081455.1 Macrobrachium rosenbergii
TGATACTCTCTTCAGCTAGGTCATTAGTCACCTCAACTCATTTTTTATGAATGGTTTTAGGTAAAACATATCTGTTTTTGGTATATACGGTTATTATTACTGTTATTATTAATAATATTACTGTATTATTATTCAGCTAGGTCATTCGTCACCTCGACGCACTTTTTTTTATGAATAGTTTTAGGTGAAACAAATACATTTTTGGCATATACGATTATTATTACTGTTATTTTTAATACTGTTATTATTATTATTATTATTATTATTATTATTATTATTATTATTATTATTATTATTATTATTATTATTATTATTATTACTATTATTATTATTATTATTATTATTATTATTATTATATTGTTGATGGAAGAATGATACTCTCTTCAGCTAGGTCATTCGTCACCTCAACTCATTTTATTTTTTATGAATAGTTTTTGGTAAAATAAATCAGTTTTTGGTATATACGATTATTATTACTGTTATTTTTAATATTATTATTATTATTCAGCTAGGTCATTAGTCACCTCGACGCAGTTTATTTTTTTATGAATAGTTTTAGGTAAAACAAATACATTTTTGGTATATATATTTCAGAAAATATGGCTGCTACAATTTTAAAGGACACATATATGCATTTCATAGCTTCAATGCTTTAAGATGTGATGAAAGAATTTATGGAGTCAGATGGAAGTAGGTCGAGAGACTCGAGGTAAAATCTTTGTGTTCAACAAATAGTTTGATTCCTCAGCAATATTGTCAGTCAGGTGATCTTCCGAAGTGTTATGTATATTCGTGAGTACGTGCGTTAATTTGATCTAGATTACGCCAAAATCTGCCCTAAAAGTGAGTTTGATCGTTCATTAACGTGATAGAACTGCAGTTGTCTAGACGTAGCTTTGGAGAGGATCCAGGCTTAAATCGGCAGATAAGGTAGAGTTTGAAATTTCTGTTTTTATGGGAGAAAATTGAACTTGTGATTTTTTACCATGATTTTCTAATCATTATGAACTTTTGAACTGGTGTGGGAGATTTAATATGAATATTCATACCTCTTTTATATTATTGTTTTGTCATGTTACGTTTGCCATATCTTGGCTATGCATTTTACACTTTCCATTATTGTGTTTTGCATTTCATATATTTTTGGGAGTTTCTATCATGTTTGATTCTTCCGACAGATGTCTGTGGACAGATGTCGGTAGACAGTGTGGACTGGTTCGAATAACATGTGGTAGACTGGTTTTGACATGACTAATTATTGATTTGGGGAGTATGTGTGAGTTTGGATATTTTCAGGCTATTAGCCATAGTGAGACTTCTTTAATCAGAAGTGTTTTGCAGTTCAGAGTTTAGTTATCTAACTCGATATTTCATTTATTATGCATTTTAATCTTTGCTTTGTTTTATTCATTTCTTGTTGGGTTATTTGAATAATAAACCTATTTTTGTAGAAACTATTGCGTTTCTTTAAATGGTCCATTTAATCGATTTGGTGAGAATGAGTGCGATTCGGGTGGGTGAACTTCGGAAAACGATGAGAGAGAGAGAGAGAGGCGATACACACAGAGAGAGAGAGAGAGGTGATACACGGTGAGAGAGAGAGAGAGAGAGAGAGAGAGAGAGAGAGAGAGAGAGAGAGAGAAAGAGGAGAAAAATAGATGTAAGTGTTGCCGTGAGCGAACGTTCATACGCCTCCGTTTCATGATTAAAGATCGTTGGAGCACGTTACGTACACCTTCAAAAGGGTGTTAATTCTGTCCTCGTTACAGAAAAATTGGTGGCAGCATGATTTTAACGTCTTTAGTGATGGCGAAAGAGGGAGATTGCTAATAGACTAATTGGTAACGTTGATGCCCAAGGCATAGGCGACTTCACCTAAGAGCTAAGGCGACGGGTCAGTGTTGAATGACTGAGTAGGTCGTGATTACGTGTGAAATGCGGGGAACCTTTCCTTTTTTTTTCCGTTTCTATTCGAGTACTGGGAGTGGGGAGTTGTGAAATAGATCTGGATGATCTCTAGAGCAATTTTGGGGTTAACAAAATACCCAAATAAGTGTGAATAGTGGCGATTGTGAGTTAATTACGCAAAGTGATGATTCAACTAGAAACGCGCTGGGTGTCTTTTTTGCTTCGCTGTCGAGTAGGTGACGTCACAGGCTGCACACAGCTCTGTTGAGAGATAGGTACTTCGTTTTCTGTTTCAAAATTGGTAAGTACCCCATTCTCGTAAGTTGCGCAGAACGCCGTTTTCTGTTCTTCTTTTAGAGGGGGTAACTTGTGCCTTTCTCTAGTGTTCTTTTTGGTTTCTCTTTTTATGTTGTTACGCTCAGGGCGTGTGATTACTCACAAAATGCCGGACGATGCAGCAAGCACATCCCAATCAATTGTGGTGCATAAAGTGACGAACATTTGTGGGGGAATTACAAATTATAAAGGGCTAGTTGATGGAAAGCCAACCCAAAATATAGAAACTTTCATTGAGTCAGTGAACAATTATCTGAATTCCAAGAAAATTACGAATGGCGCTGAAGCTTTAACAGAGGCTAAATCATTTCTGGATTTAGATAAAGGAGATATTGGGAAACGAGCACGCAGTTTCGGGTTCAGAAGGTGCAAAACTTGGAATGAACTGCAGAAATTTCTACGAGCTACTTATGGCGGAGTTCAACGTGAATGCGCAGTTCGGAATTTGCGAGAGTTTCTCAAAATAAACAAAGGCAATGATTCACTAGTCACATACAGTGCGAATTTATTTGATGCAGTAGTTGAGTTAAAGAAATCTATAACAGGTTCTCCATGGGTAACTGGAAATAATATCTCCTTAGATAATTTTGAAAGATTGTTACACTTTGCTTGCCTTTTAACGTCGGTCCCAGATGTAATTGTAGATAGTTTTGATAAGAGAATTGATCAGGATACAGATGAATCCTTTTTGTTTGCACAGATTAACAAAAATCTAGCAAAATGCCCGACACTGGACAGTAGTTTTGTACAGGGAGGTGCAAAGATGTCAGCTGCGGTTTCCAAACCACAGAATAATGATAGTCGCTCGCATTCGGGAAATGATGCAACAGCGAAGACATGTGCACGAGTAGAATCGAAGAAAATTCCAGAGAGATCAGTCACAACGATACGTTGTTTCAATTGTGATAAAATAGGCCATAGTAAATCAAATTGCAGAGTGAGATATTGTTCAGTTTGCAAATCTTCAGATCATGGATGGAGATTTTGCCCAGCCACGAAGAGTAGAGAATATTCAGGGAAGTCCCGGGGAGGTTTTTCTAGATATGACAGGAGAATTCCACATGATGCAAGTTCTAGATACAAAAAGGAACAGCAGAATTTTCACAAGATAAGTTCGAAAACAGACACAGGATAATGACTAATCAGGTCGTAGAGTCACTAGAACCTAGGCCGATTGTACGTGGATTCTCTAATGGCAATGAAATTTCTATTTTCATTGATTCTGGTAGCTCAGTTAACTTAGTAAATGCTGACCTTTTTCACTCGAGGTTTCCAGAGTGCAAATTAGTCCCTTCTAGTGAGACAGTGTGTGATGTACAAGCGAGGAAACTGAATATTTTAGGTTCGTCATTTCTTACGCTTTGTATCGGTGGAAAGACAATAGTAGAACCATTTTTGGTCATAGAAGGATTAGCCTTAGGTGAAATGGTTTTGCTAGGACACCCTTCTTGTATGCGACATAACATCAACATTCTTACGGGAGTTCAGGGGATTACAATAGGTGAGTCGGGTTGTTTTGTTCCATATATACACAGGAAAAAAACTTGTGAGAAACTTAAGACACAGTCTGAGACATGTGTAACACATTCATTAGAGAGTGAAGATATTCCGCAAAGATCTTTCAAAGGATTTTTGTTGGAAGATGTTGAATTGCAACCGCGAGTTCCTACATTAGTTAAAGTGTCGCTGAAAGAGAAAAAGTTTCCTTCTCAAGTGTGCGTTGTTGAGGGAACCGAGAAATTCAAAGACGTTGTGAGTACGGTGTCAGTGAATGAAATTTCAGTCGCAGGCGTGACTTCAGTAGAATTAGTTAGCTATCAAGACTCAGTGAAAAAATATCACAAGGGTACTTATGTAATTGATTTTGAAGAGTTTAATGAAGAGCATAAATTAGTGAGTTTTTGTGGAGACGGGAATATGTTTCCTAACGAGGAGCAACAGTTCCGAAGTCAGGTTCTACATGAACATTTGGCTAAAGTTGATTATCCTGAATATTCAGATAAAGTAGAGAAAGTGTTGAAAGAATATCTAGATATCATTGCTTTGAAGGGAGATAAATTAGGAGTTACAGATGTTTTAGAACATTCAATCCGCCTAGAAAAGGGTACAAATCCCATATATATTCCAGCATATCGAATTCCTTTTAAGATCAGAGAAGAAGTAGAAAAAGAAGTTCAGAAGTGGGAGTCGGAAGGCATTATCAGACCATCCAATTCTCCGTTTAATTTTCCTTTGCTTGCAGTTCCTAAGAAAGACGGTAGTATCAGAGTTTGTGTAGATTTTCGTAAATTGAATGAAAAAACATGCCCAGATAGATATCCGGTAGCTTGTTTGCCTGATTTGTTTGTTGAGATCGGTGGCAAGAATATATATTCATCCATAGATCTTATGCAAGGGTTTTTACAGGTTCCCCTTTGTGAGAGTAGCCGTAAATATACAGCATTTTCGGTACCAAAGGGACATTACGAGTTTAATAGGATGCCTTTTGGATTACAAGGGTCCCCAATAACATTTACTAGACTGGTTAACACAGTACTTCATGGCTTGTTAGGAAAGTCGGTGTTTGTGTACATGGATGACATTCTCATATGCACAGATACAACTGAAGAACATCTAAAGGTGTTAAAAGAAGTCCTTAAGCGATTACGGTTCGCTGGGTTAAAGGTCAAATTGGCCAAATGTGAGTTTCTGAAGAGAAAAATTGTCTATTTAGGACATGTTATCTCTAAAGAGGGAGTTAGAGTGAATGATGAGAAAGTTAAAGCCATTGTGAATTTTCCAGTTCCCAAAACCAGGAAACAGATTCGTTCGTTCCTAGGTATGTCGGGTTTCTTTCGCCGTTTTGTGCGGAATTTTTCTACAATAGCGTCTCCATTGACAGATTTGTTACGAGAAGACGTTAAGTTTGTTTGGGGTGATAGTCAACAATTAGCTTTTGAGAAGCTTAAGAACGCTTTGGTGAACCCACCAATTTTGAAGTTTCCAGATTTTAGTCAACCGTTCACCTTAGTGACTGACGCGAGTCAGGAAGGTATAGGTGCGTGTTTGATGCAGAAATTTGAGGGGAAATTACACCCAATTGCTTTTTATAGCAGAAAGTTCAAAACACGTGGTAGTAACGAAAGGCTGATGTCAGTTGTGGACAAGGAGGCTTTCGCAGTCGTCTCTAGCCTTGTTCATTTTGGATGTTGAAGTTCTTAATCATTTGTTTTCGAATGATTTTGGGAATTGAGACATGGGCTAATTTCATACGAGATTTGACCCGTGTGTTAGTGGGTTGTTGTGTTATGATGTATTTTATCATCTGACGCAATATGGGTGTTGTTTAGATTATTTTTTTTTGGGGAGGTACTTAGTATATCGGACCGAACAAGTCTGATCTTTTTTTTTCGGGTTGGGAGATCGTATTTGAGTGTCTGGATTTTTTTTCCAGTTTCTTTTTTTTAAATAAAGGGAGCTGTATTGTGAGTAGTTATAGTTGTTAAGATCGTGGGAGCGATTGCCATTACGTCAATTGCTATTTTGTTGAGAGTTAGTCAGATGTTGCGAAATATTTGCTAACCGGAGTAGAACTTTCATGTCTTTTACGAGATATGATACCTTTTAGTGTTCGGATAAGATTCTCGAGTATTGTTTTTTTTCTGTTTGGATAGAATTTTTTTTGTGAGTGAGTTCCGTAGAGTTGTTGTGTGCTTAGTAGTGAGTTGACTGTGACTATTCTGAGATACACACTTGGAATTAGTTCACATTGTGAGTGTTTACTTTTGCATTAGTAGTTTTCTTTGGTTCAGTAACATGAAACCTTTTTGTTATTAGACCTTTTTCGAGTGTTTTTTGGGAGACTCAGTAGTGACATGGGATAGAGTAGAGACCATGTTCATTTTGGGAGATCAATATCAAGGTTCGGGAGTTGATTATAAGACGAGTTGTGCTTTAGTTAGAGAGAAGTGTGTGTGTGACAGTAGTATTTTCCAGTTGCGAGTTGTGTCTGTGGGTGGTTGTGAATTATCATTAGTTCATAGACAGACTCCGACAGAATGTGACTTTAGACAGTTCCTGCGAGATTACCACATTGAGTCCACCAGTACCTCTTCAATGCTGTGTTTTTGCAAGGAGTATGCAGTTACAATGATGTGCCAGAGCAACAAGTCCGACGACATTCGTTCATCGAGGGTCCGAGCAGCTCGATTCATCCTGCAGAATCCTGTCTACGGAATTTCTCGTACTTAGCCGTGCTGTATTCAACAGTTCCGAGAAGATAATTATGCGGTCATACGCATAACGAGCATTTGGTAGTGGAGGTACCTACAACCAAGGTGCCAATGACGGTTCCACCGTTGGAAGACATTGACGATTCCGTGATGTTCCAGTATCAGGAATATATTATGCCGACAATTTTAATTGTCTTAATAGCTGTTTTACTGATAATTCTTGTTGTGGGGGTAGTAAAGCTTTATTCGTGTTTGTAAGATTACATGTAAAGGCTCTAAGAACTCAACCCCAGTGACTTTGGAAGTGCGGTCATGAGAGCAGTCCTTAAAGCTGCAGTGCAGTAGACATTGCTGATTGAGCATAGCTCTATTTTGTTATGTTTTATACATATGCTTTTGTTTTAGTTTGCCGTTAAGGAGAGCGAGACGCTCTTATGTGGTGGCCGAGCTCTATTTCAGAAAATATGGCTGCTACAAATTTTAAAGGACACATATATGCATTTCATAGCTTCAATGCTTTAAGATGTGAGGAAAGAATTTATGGAGGTCAGATGGAACTAGGTCGAGAGACCGAGGTAAAATCTTTGTGTTCAACAAATAGTTTGATTCCTCAGCAATATTGCCGGTCAGGTGATCTTCCGAAGTGTTATGTATATTCGTGAGTACGTGCGTTAATTTGATCTAGATTACGCCAAAATCTGCCCTAAAAGTGAGTTTGATCGTTCATTAACGTGATAGAACTGCAGTTGTCTAGACGTAGCTTTGGGAGAGGATCCAGGCTTAAATCGGCAGATAAGGTAGACTTTGAAATCTCTGTTTTTATGGGAGAAATTGAACTTGTGATTTTTTTACCATGATTTTCTAATCATTATGAACCTTTGAACTGGTGTGGGAGATTTAATATTGAATATTCATACTCTTTTATATTATTATTTTGTCATGTTACGTTTGCCATATCTTGGCTATGCATTTTACACTTTCCATTATTGTGTTTTGCATTTCATATATTTTTGGGAGTTTTCTATCATTGTATAATTCTTCCGAC
>JANJGK010000023.1:42507097-42524597 GCA_039081455.1 Macrobrachium rosenbergii
AGACGAAAAGAAAACTGTTTTTTTTTTTCACATTTCCCATTAATTATGTGTCACTACAAGAACGGGTTCTGATATCCAGACTGTGGATAGAGAAGGAGAAAGAACGGGAGCGAGAGAGAGATTAATGGATCTTCTTGGGATGAAAAGTACTATTAGTAGCTATAAGCCTTTTTTTCTCTCTCACTCTCTCTCTCTTTCTTTTATCACATCCGCCTACACGACTTTTGTTGATTTTATTCTTCACTGTGTTCATTTATTGTTAGCCTGTGCCCTGCTGCGTTGCGTCTAGTTAGCGCTTGGATGGATGACCATCAAGGAATGCCACAGATGCTGGCAGTAACCCCCCAAAAGACCGTTAACTGAAACTTGTCAAGAACTTAGAAGCTTGGTGGGAGTATTTATATCGTGCCAGAAGTATTCATGTCGTGCTAGAAATTAGGTTTATTTATGTCTCTCACTAGTCAATTGTGTGTAAACTTGTTCCTAGGTTACTTCTTAGACAACAACAAATTTCAGTGTTTTCCTAAATATCATTGACAAAGTTTTTCAGTACTACAAATGGGATTCTGCTAGTATCAGAATAATAACTAGGCCTATTATTATCAACCTCACCTTCAACATTATTTTCACTTTTTTTTTTTGTAGAGAACTTAGCAATGATAATTTTCAGTAGGGTATTAAGATATCCATGGACTAATCTGCTCGTACAATGAAAAAGTCCACAATTTAAACATTTTGTTAGGAAGTTGGGGGCTTTAGCAAGTCTGCTCTAACTCTCGTTTTCAACTAACAATATATTTATGATAACTTATCATAAGTCATCCTAACTGAGACAGTAAAATAAATGAACATTAGGTATCAGCCTGAATCTCACCTAAAAGGGTTGCAGACTGCCCAGTCACTCTGCAGCAAGTGCAAAGAACCCTTCAACAATGCAACAGCAATGAACAGCCTGCAGCTTGGTTACCAGGGTTACAGGCTCCTCACCTGCTTTCAGGAACTGCAAAGGCGTTTGCAGCAAGGCCCTCGTTATGCAGCTTGATCAACAGGGTTGAGACGGCACAATTGTACTTCAGGAACTCCAAAGGTGCCTGAGTAAAGCAAAAGGAATGCAACTTTGATAACAATGGAACGTGCTCACTCGCTCTGAAGGAAATGGAAAGACGTCCAAACGACGCAAACAGTCTGTAACTGGGTTAATAAGATTATAGATTCTTCAGTCGCTTTCCAGGAACAGCAAAGGTCCCTGGAACAAGGCAAGGTCTACTTATAATGGAGCAGGTTTCAAGCTTCTCACGTACTCTCCAGAAACAATGTAAGTGTCTGCCACAACAAGAATAAAACTGGTCTTTAGATTGTACCACGACATAACACAGCTAGAGAGAGAGAGAGAGAGAGAGAGAGAGAGAGAGAGACTTCATTGTGAGGTAGCAGTGACACAGCACTCACTAAAAAACAAATACAATAAAAAATATTCAACCTTTCTATTTTTCCACTTTTAAATATGTACGCTAACAATAATGGCATCATGATGTAGAGACAGTTACTTTAAATTAAAGACTTCGATACTCCAAAAATTTCTCAAGAATTTCCAACACCGAATTTTCAGAGAGGAAGAAAAGGGGGGCGGGGGGGGGGGGAGGGTGCTTCCGGGAATTCGACGTTTAATAGCATTTCCGAAATGCTCACTCATGCGACGATATCATTTACCTTTAATTGTACGTGATTCAGACAAATGAACGCCGGCCTCGCTCAAGCTTGAATTAAGCTACTCTGAGCATTTAATGGAAAGCTATAGAAAGTCTTTTACTCATAACTGTTATCGTTTGTTTGTTTTACTATCCCTTGTTTTTTTTTTAGAGTTTTCCTTTTAACTAATTTTCTTATATAAACTTAAACGTTAATAAAAAAGGTTCTTGAACTGAATTGAATATAGAATTTAGGCCAAAGCATTGGGACCTATGAGGTCATTCAGGGATGAAACGGAAATTGACAGCTAAAAGGATTCAAAGGTGTAACGGGAGGAAAACCTCGCAGTTGCACTATGAATCAATTATTAGGAGAGGGTGGAAAGTAAGATGGAAGAAAGATCAACGGAGGTACAGTAAAAGGAACGAAAGGGGTCGCAGCTAGGGGCCGAAGGCACGCTGCAAAGAACCTTAAGTAATGCCTACAGTGCACCGCATGAAGTTCACTGACGGCACTACCGCCCCTACGGGGATAAAAAGGTTGTTATACATAGATCTCTGATAGCGTTAAATTTTCTTTTTGTTTTGGTTTACACGGATAAGAAGAACCTTTCATTAGCAAGAACATGAACAAATAATAATATGAAGCATTCTTTATAAATTTCAGAAATTTATTTTTCCAGTATCCTTTGCAGGATCCTTACAGAGGTTAAACTGTATTGTTTTGCTGATTTTTTTTTTGGGGGGGGGCCCTTTGAGTTTCTTCTCACTGGTTGTTCATCTTTAATTTTACCTGGAACCATTTTCAACTTCTAAGAAAAAATTCCTCCTAACTACCTCTGGCTACATAGAATTTACCTGATGCTTAGTTAAATTACTTAATATTATATAGACTGAACACTTTCGACACATTTCTTAACAATTTTCAATAAACCCCGTCAAAAACACCATTCCTGGGAACGATTTAGACATCTCCCGCTCATGTCAGTGGTAATATTCCTAAGATATCCTACTTGTTATATCTAAAGAAATCTCCCTAACTAGGATTTCTTCGTTCAGCGAAGGTTTCTCCTCTTTTACCAAGTGCTGTTATATTTTTCCCGGCATCCATAGGGCCGAAGAGAGACTGTCTTGCATCTTTCTCTCGCCAATTCCTCCTTGCATCCCTCAGGCCTAGGCTGGAAAAATGATTGTACTTCCAACCATGTTATAAATTCCAGCCCGGAATAACCGTATGTAAATGAGAAAACCAAAATTTAAACGGATGTTGTTATTCCCTCAAATATATTCATCGCTGCTCGTTAACATTCAAAGGGAAAGGCCCAATAATGGTGAGGGAAGGATAGGTAATGCTATATTCTCTGGTAGACTCCACCAAGAAAACCATTATCGGAAACCCCTTAAGCGTTGGAGAGGTCGAGGGAAGTTTACGTAAGGTTACCTGAAATAACCATTACTTCTTATATTCTATAAAAAGCGCACATACATTTTGGTTCTACTTAAAGGACTCCCGAAGCGGAATGGATTCCTGATATTTACCTTCGACGATACAGCGCATTGATAATGAGGTTTTTATACATGTAGTCTATTACATGTATACTACGTATAGAAGCAGTTGATGTTACTGTATTATTTTTTTAAGGCGATGTAGGATTCTCGTATTGATGTGAATGTATTATTTTTCAAGGTAATGTGGTATTTTTACGGAGCACAGTTGATGTACCATTAACTTGTAAACTGCCACTGTTGTCAGTCCCATAAGTGACAAAGAAGCTGAGCAAAGGAAAAATATACAAATAAAACTGATTAGTTTAAAAAAACTGATAAATATATACATCCATAATAAAAAAAAGGCATGATATGCACAGTGAATGGGCAGTACATTCACCGTCTCAACCCTCTTTTATACCGCCTGTGTTTAAAGCCATACCAGAAGCCAGTTAAAATCTATAAGACTCTCTCTCTCTCTCTCTCTCTAGTCTCAGAGAGAACCAGGAGTACGAGGAGTAATTCCCGGCCTTCATCGTGGAAATCCTAGAGCCTCTTAAGAATCCCCATAAGATGGCTAATACGCGGGTGTTAAACATAACGACTTGGGTGTCCTTCACAAACAGTTTCAAAAGATAAGTCTCATAACGCCGTCTTTTATAGTGGCAGAGACAGGCACCACCCAGTCAACGCACATAAATCCTTCGGTTCCCTCTACAATAAAAAAAAAAAGTAAAAAAAGCGCCGAAGTTTCTTCGGTGCAATCGAGTTTTCTGCACAACCGCTACAGCGTATAATCAAGGCCACCTAAAATAGATCAATCTTTCGGTGGTCTTGGTATAATGCTGTATGAGCCGCGTCCCATGAAACTTTAATCCCTGCCCGGTGGTGGCCTATCCTATGTCGTTGCCAGGAGCACGATTATGGCTAACTTTAACCTTATATATAGAATAAAAACTACTGAGACTATAGGGCTGCAATTTGGTTTTGATGATTGGAGGCTGGATGATTAACATACCAATATGCCGCTCTCTAGCCTCAGTAGTTTTTAAGATCTGAGGACGGACAAAATAAAGTGCGGACGGACAGACAAAGCCAGCACAATAGTTTTCTTTACAGAAAACTAAAAAATTATGTATCTCTCTCTGTAGAGATGTCAAATGCCTTTCATATGGCGCAGCGTTCAATATTCGTTCGTTGAAAGGATTATTTTCTTTTTTCTTCGGTGCTTCAATGAAGTTTTGTTCATTGCGTTGAGGAGGCATTATAGAATGGACATCACATGATAATCCGCAGTTGATTGCTTTGTCATCTGCTAGATAAATCCAGGTAAATAAGAAATGTCTATTCAGAAAACGCCTGATGGATACAAGACACGTGTGGCAACATTTCTCCACGTCAGCTGACTGTATATGTTACAAGACTCAGCAGATATAATGTCAATCAGCTTCATCACATAAGCCCTGTGAATTACTTTCTACTCAGAGTTGAAGACTAAAAGCTTCAGTGATCAAAAAGAGATGTGTTTAACTGTATAAATATCCCATTTCGCAAAAGTACAATCTTTGTGCCCAACAGTTTTTCAACTGCTATCAGCAAGTTCTAGAGCTGGAGGCACTACTCTGTAGAGCCATTAATAAAATGAGTTAAAAAGTGGTTTTGTTTGGCGTAACTTTTACACCTCGTAGGAAATCTTATAATAGTTACTATTGTTCATATTAAAACGCCCTCATGTGGAGTAACCCTCATGTGGAGCAAACAAAAAAAAATAAAGAAAAATACTCATATGTGAAATTAAAACATTGAAAAGCTACGAATGTCAAACACAAATTACTAACAATAAAATAGATCAGATTTGTAGTTTTCTGTTAAAATGATATCGATTAGAATTAATGAACAAGCACGAATAAATTTGCGTAGGACGGAAAGTACATTCAAGTGTGCATGCAAGCAAAAAAAAAAAAAAAAAAAAAAAAGAAAGGAAACCTATACAACAGACTTTTAGAACAGCACTAGTTTGCTTGTCTCTGCTCTTCAGGATATTAACATCAATTTTCCTACTGAAAGAGGATGAAAAAATGAGGTCTGAGACTCAACGCCTCAAGTGATTAATAAGAATTTTATGAGGCGAATTTCAGAATACATTTCTGAAGGACGAAGTTGTACAGCAATAACATGAATGAATTAGACATAGGGCTTACAGCTGTATACGTAAAATCACCCTTAATGCAGAAAAAAAAAATTAAGTATACCTCAGTTTTACCAGACCACTGAGTTGATTAACAGCTCTCCTTGGGCTGGCCCGAAGGGTTAGACTTATTTAACGTGGCTAAGAACCAACTGGTTACTTAGCAACGGGACCTACAACTTATTGTGGAATCCGAACCACATTATAGCGAGAAATGAATTTCTATCACCAGAAATAAATTCCTCTAACTCTTCATTAGCCGGCCGGAGAGTCGAACTCGGGCCTAGCGAGTGCTAGGCCACAACTCTACCGACTCGCCCAACGCAGAAGACCATATGTGAGCGCAAGGGATTAAATGGGCCAAATTTTGCTTCATTTTGTCTGATCCAAAAGTTATGTTAAATGGACTAAAATTATCTAATTAAAGTAGTTAACGAGACTCCTGATATATCAGTTATTCCAGTGGGGTGATATGTAAAAAAATATTTAGTTTTTCATTACGTATTTTCAGAGTAGTGAAAATGTGCTGCTTTCCAGGTGTTAATTTTTACTACAATTGGGGAGAGAGAGAGAGAGAGAGAGAGAGAGAGAGAGAGAGATTTTTTACATTTTTACTACAGTTAGAGAGAGAGAGAGAGAGAGAGAGAGAGAGCGGGTTGATAATATAATTTTTACATATTCACTACAGTTGGGGAGAGAGAGAGAGAGAGAGAGAGAGAGAGAGAGAACTGTCACCTAATTTTTCATAAAAAAAAGTCAAGGGAGTCCAGACAACAAAGTGAAATTAACAATATTAAGTGAAATTAACAATATTAACAAGATAAAGCTGTAGTCTCGTCCCCAGTAATGGACCTAATTTATTGCAGGCCATTTTCAAGCCAACACTAACATTCATTCTCATTGACCTAAATACTTTGCCATATATAATGGGCAAGTTTAGATCCCTTATTAACATACCCGGGTACGTTTTTCCAAGGCTGAGTCATTTAACTCACACCACAGCTAATCGTCACGAAAATTATGCAAACAGTCACCAAATGGAATATCTTTACGTCCATGAAAACACTGAGGAGACTGCATTTAGATAACGGCAGGCGGAAATTAAACTGCATTGCTCCCGATTGCGTCACTGAAACAGAGTCAGACTTAGCTGTCATATTTCTTTCATTAAATCTTCAATTAAAATCGCTTACGGCCAGTCAACAGACTGTAAACCCAAGTGAGCACCAAAGGAAAATCAGCCTAGAGAGAGAGAGAGAGAGAGAGAGAGAGAGAGAATGACAAGTTATAAGAAAAGATAAAATGAATATGCCCCATAAGGAGTAGTGCCCTCAGTGTACCTCACGTGGTGCACTGTCGGCATTACTTAAGATTCTTCACAGCGTCCCTTCGGCCGCTAGCTGCAGCCCATTTCATTCGTTTTACTATACCTCCGTCATATTCTCTGTCTTCCATCTTATTCCCCTACCCTTTCCTAACAAGTGTTTCAACAATATTGTCAGTGCTGAAAATATGATGACCTCATAGTCCCAGCGCTTGGCCTTTGGCCTACTTTTACATTCCAATTCCAATAAACAAATATGAGGCTTATGAACCAGGATATTCTGAAGAAGCGTGGATACTGAGTTCTAAGTGCCATTTTCTAAGTTCAATCAGAGGGTATTACATCTGCATAACAAAAAGTTTCCGTAAGACTCGACGTTTTACATTTAAGGGTCGGAAGGGAAATCGTTTATAATGCTAACCAATTAGAGTGGAACCCAATATCCTTCCATAAAGAGTCATCGAATTTTTGGAAACCTCTGATCGAGAACTCCTAATACTGAATGCCATGCAATCAAGAACTTAGTGGAACCGACTGTCGTTGATCGAGTGCATGCAAGGATGCGCGCATCTAAGTCTGACAGGATACAGATGTGCATATCTGTTAGAATCCAAGATCCAGCAGAAGTGATTGACAACTTTTCATATATATATATATATATATATATATCTGTGTATATATGTGTATACATGTGTATGTAAACACACAATACACACACACACACACACACATATATATATATATATATATAGAGAGAGAGAGAGAGATGAGAGAGAGAAAGGAACCTTCCTCACTGAAATTCAAATGGTGCCACACTTCAGGTGCTGTCGTCCGATTTAAACCAAAGTGACTTTGTTCTATTTTTTCTCAAGTTTGGTTTTTATGGATACCACTATAATAAGTTTGTTGAGCTTACACATAAATGGAAAACTGCAGGTTCGATTAAAGAATGATCTGTAAAACGTCCAGTGGAATCTTTTTTTTATTTTGATAAACGCACTTTTGCTATTTATGGTATTAATTTCTGTGGCATAAGGAATGTGAACAAAAGCATTTAAATTGACTTCTCTTGTGTAATGCGTATTAGTAAAAGAATACTATCCTTTCAAGAAAAATCCTCAGAACTACCCAATCCTATTTACTAGAGGTACAACACGTTCTTAAAACGATTATATCCTCAAAAAGGGGTCAAGATGCTTTGAACTGACTAAACATACAACGAATTTCCCTTGGTAGAATGACAGTTGATGGGGGAGGTACCATCATAGATGGGAAGTTTATTGGTTAAACAATCATTTGAGGGGTGAAGGGAATTACTTCCTCCATCAACATGGAATTATTAAAGAAAAATATGCAAAACTTCTCAAATTAAATCCTCACGATCTAAGGATTGCTCCTTCCCCTCTCGATATAATTATCAAATTAATTAAACAGCGTATCACTCAAACTTCTCTGACCTGTAATAGCTGATTTATTTAGGGTCAAGATTACCTCTGCATTGATGGATGGGTGAAATTTTATGGTTTAGTATTCAGATTAAACTATCATCGTCCAAAATGAAATTTGGCACTGAGTACGTAGAAATGTGTAATTTTTTATCGATATCCCTTCTGTAGAAATTTTATCAGTTATATATATAATTTAATATCTAAAGGAGTTAATCATTCTTTTGCATCCAAAACTATACCCGCTTATTTCTTTAAATGTATGCATTCTCTGAAGTATAGATCTTGACATTATTCTGTTCTTATTTTATCACCAGGTTTTATATCAGTTCCCCAAGAGGAAATGTACACCGACAATTGAAACTAACACAAAGATTATATGGCCGTTTAATACTTCTCAATAGAATAATTTCCTTCACTGCATATTTGCATATTCGTAAGCTTCGTTTCATATAACTTAAAAGGTGCTTTGATTCAGATTTACGAAAATCATACCCTCATGTATTTACGATTTTCCATTAAAATTCCTGACCTTCAACCAACGTTTTTGAGAAAGGTTTTGACATTTTGTACATAAACCATGAACAAAATTCATTAGGATCCAAACGGTAGGGGAGGGACTGAATATGAATACAAAAAGAGGAAAGATAAAATTACTGGGTATATTGTGGAAAAATTTAAAAAAGTACTTCACCTTGGCCACCCCAAAAAAGTGATTAGGGTAACCAGTGCGGAATTGATTCCCGAGGAGAGCCAAAATAACAAGTAGCGGAAATCTATGTCAAAACTATCTTTGTATAGGTTTTTTTATGAATAATCAACAAACTAAAAACTGTCTTTTATTTGAACAATGGAAAGATATCAACAGTCATTATTTTTCTCACTGATAGCTTTGGCCAAGGCGAGGTATTTTTTTCAGTATGTTTCCACAATATACCCAGCAATTTTATCTTCCCTCTTTTTGTATTCACATTCAGTCCTACCCCCCCCCCCCCACCCCCACCCCTTCCGTTTGGATCCTAATGAAATTTGTTCATGGTTTATGTACAAAATGTCAAAATCCTTTCTCGAAATCGTTGGCTGAAGGTCAGGAATTTAATGGAAAGTTGCTTGCCTCCCCGTCTTCCCTTACTTCCCTTCTTCAGAAATGGGCAGAGGAAATACAGAAACCACCAACTCTAATAAGACAGTGGATTCCAGACGCTGACACTGGCTTAATTCTAAGTGCAAAGTTGGTCCTCAGGTCATTACCATGTCAAAGAGAAGAGGTCGAAGAGGAAGAAGAAGAAGATGGGAGAAAGATCTGTGGCGAATGGAGTGGAGTTATCAGAGTATCTCAGATATGTCTTCATCATTTTCCAGTTTTCATCGAGGAATAAAAAAGATTGTTCGCTTTTTCCTCGTTTAATATATTATGCATTATTATCTTTGCATTAAAAAGGATTGTATTTTATTTGGTAAATTACTCCAATATCCTTCATTTTAAATCGTGCTGTATTTTTTGGAGAAGTTCTGAATTTTAGTACCCTACAAAATCAAGGAAAACATTCTGCGTAATTTGTTGAATTGTTCCATTGTCCTGTATTATTGTGCTGTATCATTCTGAATTTTAGTAGCAAAAGACAAATCAAGGAAAAACATTTTGCATAAAGACTACAAAAAACAATTGAATAGTTCAGTAAGAGTGAATTATATTTTTATGTGGTTTACATCATCATTAACATTGACATTTCCTCGACATTGCCAACAGAAGCAACAATTTTACTTTCCTTCAAAAAACCGTATTCAACTCCTGTCCATTAGTTTCCCTCTAAAAAACACTACCTTCGTCTGTGAATTTCCTTCAAGTTCTAGAAATCCTTGGTCACATTATATTAGATGGCATCTATAGACCTATAACACTTATCAACCTTACTTCGCTTACTCTTAGAAATGAACGCATCACTCCCTATCATGAAAATTTTCATTTTCGAAGTTTCTCATGCCTTATATTAATGTAGTTTTTCGTCCTATCTTTATCCATGCCTATATTTCTTTAAATTTTAAGTTAGACATTAAGAATCGAAATTAAAGATAATGAATCCTCCGTTCGTGAAAGGACTGGCTGGATCCCTTAAAAGGCTAATATATTCCTTAGCAAGTGCCGCGAAGCAAGAAATAATCAGTTTTATTGTGACATAATTAGTAATCAAATAACTTCAGCCAAATTGAAGTTTTTTTTTTTAACATGTAATTTCCACACCCCGTTTGGGTCATCGTGAAGTTTTCCAAGGTTTATTCACAACCGTGTCAAACTCATCTAAAGAAAGAAGTAGCTCTAAAGATAAGAAATTAATGGAAAATTGCTTGGCACCTCTGTCAAAGACAATTCGACGGCTGGAGATCTCGAGTTCTTGATAAGCATTACATCAGAGTATGTTTCAGCAAAACGGGCTGTGGCTGAAAGTTTCATGGGCCGCTGCTGAGAGTTTCTATCTGACAGTTTAACAGTTTGAAGTCAATGCGAAATGATAAAATTACAATAAAAGTTGCAAAAAGTAACAACGAAAAAGGGAAGGATGACAGCTTTCTGGAACGTTACCATGGAAACCAATGCTATTCCGATGACTAGATAACTGTTGCTTTGACAAAAATTCTTTTTTTTTTTTCATTCACATAGTAACAAGACGCAGTCCCCATTATTGCCGATGAAAAGGGATATCATCTCCGCAGGCAAAACAAGATAATTGTTACTTCCACATTTATACTCTACTTGCTGAATCGTGGATAAGCCTACCGTTCTGGAAACTCCTCTTTGTCTGTCCACCTACGCAAAAGGATCACCAGAAATTCATCGAGTCTCAGCAGATAATACACCATTTATCTATATTTTGCACTCAGTCTGCCTCTTGGATACTAAGGACCTGCCATCCAATATTTATTCCGTTCCATCTATCCTTAATTTCTAAGTATTCCTATACTCCTTATTATAAAAAATTCCGAATTACCAACCTATTGTTCTACATTTGCCCTATGTGAGTGAATTAAAATAAATGAAATTCATATTGAATTATATGGATAAGAAAAAAATTGCCGTTAGCTCACAAATATGAATACTCAAAGCACATAGGCGATGTTGATATACCTACATTATTCTACTCTCCAATAATATATTAACTCTCATAATATATTTAGTTAAAATGCATTTTCCTCACTCTACGATCGACAGAAGGAATTTTAAGAAAAAAAAGTAAACTTACACTTACAATCACAATACCCAAAGTTATTATAAATAAATGATATTCACATACATTCAGTTTACTGAATAATGAAGAACTGTGGTAGGTCACACAACCACCTTTTGCATTGGTGTCTTATTGCTTTATATTTCAACGCTTTGTTTTCCCTGTAAACAAAATTTCGTCAACTATTCGTATGAAGTGAAATTGAAACGTATATGAAATTGAAAAAGCGTATTATCTTGCAAAAGTGTATCTTTTGATGTCGCCATTATTATTATTATTATTATTATTATTATTATTATTATTATTATTATTATTATTATTATTATTATTATTATTGGTATAGAAACGACCAAAGTATGCTAGTGATATGAAAAGGTACTTCCTACAAAGAAAACTTCCTTGTGTAAAAGTACAAAACACATATTAAGAGAAGGGAATGTATGTATATGTATATGTATATAAATTATACATATATATATATATATATATATATATATATATATATATATATATATATATATATATATATATATATATATAAAATTTATATATATATATATATAATATATATATATATATATATATATATATATATATATATATATATATATGCATATATATATATATATATGCATATATATATATATATGCATATATATATATATATATATATATATATATATATATATATATATATATATATATATATATATATATATATATACATTCCCTTCTCTTAATATCTTTTTTGTACTTTTGTGCAAGCGAGTTTTCTTTGTAGGAGGTGGCTTTTCATATTACTAGCATATTTTGGTTGTTTCTAGACCAATAATAATAATAATAAAATAATTAATAATTCCCAAGTAAGACCGAATGTCTTACGCGCGTTCCATTAAATTCGTCTTTGATTTTAGTGACCTGAGCCAGTGATTATGCACCTGAGAGTTAGCTGACGTTGGTGGGTCACAAACTGGGCTCAGAAGAATAACAGGAAGACAACCATTTATCAAGAATTTACTAAAAGCCGAAAGGTTTAAGCCTTCCTGGACCCTCCCCTCTGAAAGGGTGAAGGCTTCAGGTTAAAAGAATTAAAAGAGCTTAGGAAATAAAAGAATAATAGACTTCAGGTTAGAAAATATTTAAAAGGATACGTAAAATAAGAGAATAACAGAATAACGTATAAAAACGAGAAAGAGTGAAATTCAGGACACATGAAGGAAATAAGCAAAGGAGAGGGAGAGCGATTGGATTGGTCGTGTTTTACAAGAAGATTGAGCCACTGACAGGAGCGATTGGAGAAATAATAGAGAGAGACAATTGCAAGAGAGAAACTGAAAAGGACTAGAAAGTGAATGGAATGTTAGGCTTACATACGCGCACAGTCACATGAGCCCATTCAAACACGCTTACACACAAAAGCACAAACACGCATATACACACACAATATATATATATATATATATATATATATATATATATATATATATATATATATATATATATATATATATATATATATACATACATACATACATACATACATACATATACATATATATATATATATATATATATATATATATATATATATATATATATATATATATATATATATATATATATATATATATTATATATATATATATGTGTGTGTGTATGTATGTATGTATGTATATATATATATATATATATATATATATATATATATATATATATATATATATATATATATATATATATATATATAAATATATAAATATATAAATATATATATATATATATATATATATATATATATATATATATAGAGAGAGAGAGAGAGAGAGAGAGAGAGAGAGAGAGAGAGAGAGAGAGAGAGAGAGAGAGAGAGAGAGAGAGAGAGAGAGAGTGAGAGTGTGTTCCAAGATATGACTTCCAGCAGTTACAAAGAATTTTGTCTTTTATTTTGTATGTCTGTATATTTATCAGCTTACATACGTGTCAGGTGTTAGTAAATACACATATATACGTCTGCATGAGTGTCACGCAAGTGTGTGTATGTAGTGAATGAATACAGAGCTCACCTGAAACACTGTACTCTCATGAATACAAGGATGCCTCTACTTGTGTTTGTACCACCAACACAGAGAAAAACTTTCTCCGGACGAGAGCAGTTTTTTTTTATGTGAGGGGGAGGGTGTGCAGTGGGTTCGAGGAAAATACTTAGGAGGAATGGGTAAATGAACTTCCTAGAAGAAATTTTGAAACTGTCTTGAAGAATGAGGGAACTTCAATTGACTTCACTGAAATTCTTGAGTCCATTTTGGTTATCACGTCTTATGTCTACCCAAATTTTCTTATAATCCTTACGACGAGAAGTATTATTTTTAGTAGCTTTTTCCGTTAAACTGATTTTATCAAAATTAACATGATCAAAATCGAGATTCAAATAATGCTTTAATGAAATTTAATGACCCAAAGCGAAGAATTCGATTAGTTTCTTTAACATTTCAAAAGATTTTTTCTTTTAGCTAAGTTAAAGTAAATTGTCAAATGAATCGCGATGCATAAAGCAAAGAATAAGAAATTTTTCCCTCATTTTCGGAAGGTCGGGTTGGCGGTGGCCTTTCAAAAATGTAAATTTATCAGAAACATCATTCAATTTCATTATTATTATATGGCATCAGTTGATGTGAGGTGTCTCGATGGCAAGACAAAATTTTTTTAAATCATATAAATATTGATGGAGACAGACTCTGAATAACCCTCTCAGACCGATTCAGAAGGAAAAGAGAGAAATAAACAAAATTAATAATAATAAAACCGCGAAGATATGATTCACGTGCCACTTTCGAGGGGAAAAGCTGCTGAGAAAAAGTGAGACTGACCCACCTTCCTCTCAAGAGAGGATAAGCTTTGAGAAAAAATATATTAATTCCTGAGAAGACATATTCACCTTCCTCTCAGCAAAGAGGGTATAGATGGAAAATGTATAATAATCCCAGAGGAGAATGATTTACGTGAAACCCCAGTGATGAAAGTGGGCACAATTTTGGTATTTCCCAGGGAGACGTTCACATACTTGTTCAGAGGGCAGGATGCAAAAAAAGAAAAAAAAAATGTGGTATTTCTTGTGGACACAAGAAATAATGCTGTGGGGTTGTGTAGTGTTTTCTGGGTAACAGATCAGCCTATTTCTCAAGATATGAAAAAACGTGGAGAAAAAGTGTACCATTTCCCTGAGACATTGCCATAACTCTCAAGAGAAGGAGGGCTGTCAATAACAGAGGATATTCGTAGAGGTGACTGATCCACTGACATCACTGGAGAAAAAATAGTCACTGTGGAAAAGGGTGGTATTTGAATTTACCAAAGAGGCTGGCTGACCTGCATCATAAAAGACTAAAATTTGTGTTTTATAGAGTGCTATATCCCAAGGAAACTAAGTGAAAAGCTTCTCGAGAGAATGAAATCTGAGGGAAAACCTAAAGCATTCCCTGAAGAGAGTTTCATATACCTCTTAATAGTGGAAAAACAAATGGGAAAAAAAATTATGCATTCCCAGAGGAAACTCTTCAACACACACATCTCTGAAAACGAAAGGCTTTGGGAGATGTGCTGTTCCTGTAAAGATTGATGGGCCTGCTTCTCAGAAGAGGGGAAGCTATAGAAAAGAGTACTATTCCTGCAGAGAATCGATGGATTTAGGAAGCTTGGTGCATGATACAACAGTCAAATAAGAAATAACATAGCAACCAAATAGCTCTTGAGAGTAATACCCATAAAACTACCTGAAGAACATGTGCATAGATAATCATTATATAGAGACCTGTGTAACATTTAAATATATATATATATATATATATATATATATATATATATATATATATATATATATATATATATATATATATATATATATATATTTTATATATATATATATATATATTATATATATATATTATATATATTTATATATATAATATATATTTATATACATATATACACACATATATATATATATATATATATATATATATATATATATATATATATATATATATATATATATATATATATATATATCTCCAGAAAATTATCTGAAATTTGGATAGTTTCTAATATTCTTGAATAGCTTAAATTTCATTAATATTACCAATAAATGGATATAAAATTCTGGGATACTTACAACCGCAGACGAAAGATAACATCCATCAGCGAGGAAACTCAAAGGCAAAGTCTCCAGCACTTCAAAGGATTTAATTCCGCCTCTCCACAATTATTCTTGTTCTGAAAAAAAAAATTACCAGTTACAAATCTATTAACTAAAATATATTACACTGGATATAAGATTTTGCAAGGTCTTACTGTCTGTCGTTGATCTTTTTATCAATATTCTGTATATATACGGATGTATAATGTGTGTTATTAGAGTGGGCGTCCGCACCCATTTATTGTGCATCCTGGGAACTAATAATTAAGACAAAATATTCAAATAATAATTGAAATAATTAGCTTAAAATATTCACATCCAGATGCGAATATTTCAAGTTAAAATATTCACAATAAGATTTTAAGCTAAAATATTTGCTTTAGTAAAAAGTAAGTTCATATACTACTCAGATGAAGACAAAATATTCAAATATAAATGAAATAATTAGCTTAAAATATTCCCATCCAGTTGAGAATATTCTAAGTCAAAATATTCACAATAAGATTTCAAGCTAAATTATTCACATCCAGATGAGAATATTTTAAGTTAAAATATTCACAATAAGATTTTAAGCTAAAATATTTGCTTTCAGTAAAAAGCAAATTCATATACTACTCAGATTAAGACAAAATATTCAAATAATAATTGAAATAATTAGCTTAAAATATTCACATCCAGAAGCGAATATTTTAAGTTAAAATATTCACAATAAGATTTTAAGCTAAAACATTTGCTTTTAGTAAAAGCAAATTCACAGACTACTCAGATGCTGTTAGTACCAAAACCCTTCTAAGCTGCTACAGTTTTGAGTACGTCAACACCAAGAACGACGTAAAATTTTAGTGTGGCATAAAACTCGTAAGGGAACCCATCTGAATAATTTCCTTGCTTCCTTTACTAACCCTTCAAGAGACGCATTACTATGCAAGTAGGTTACGACATATCATCCTTGCGTATCTTTTCAAAAGGGGAAAACGGGGAGACACACTTTCATGACAAATAATGGTACACAAATGGACTTTAGATTTCTGTACGGAAATGCCAGAATTATTTGATGCTGTTTTGCAGTTGCAGTTGAAGCTTCATATCCAAAACGCCACACAGAAAACTCTAGAATTTCTTATACTCTCTCTCTCTCTCTCTCCCCTACACCATTGCATAACACATTTTATCTCATTCTTCATACCGCTTATTATTTACACGCGAACACATCTCATGGAAAGAGACTGGAATATAGTTTTCATCACCTCGTCTCTGTTTACGTATTCAAAGCAATTTGCGTAATTTTCCTTACATACCGACAATAACAGAGTAAATAATTTCCTGCGTCACAGTTCGATAGTACCTCAGTTTTTATTTTAACTATCAGTCATCATTAAATAACAAGACTCAGGGGGGACCTCTAAGTTCATTCTTATTGCTGAAAGAAGGGTGATAATTGGGCAGAAAATTTCCGTAGCTTCAATCGTTTCTTGACATATATACACATGCATACATACATATTATATATATATATATATATATATATATATATATATATATATATATATATATATATATATATATATATATATATATATATATATATATATATATATATATATATATATATATATATATATATATATATATATATATATATTATATATATATAATATATAATATGTATATTTATATACAGTATATGTATATGAAGCTGAATATTGCTTCGTTCCGTTTAACGTTGCTAATAAAGATAACGACGGACGCAAAACACCCTAATTTTAAAGATATCAAAAAGGCAATTACTCAGCATGAATTTTTAATTAGCCTAACAATGGCCTCCATGGCAACGTCAGCCCAGACTGGTTGTTCATAAGCTGTAAAATAATTAGGGCTTCTTTGATACTATCCCGGTTCTGTAGTTAGCATAAAATATAAGGATCCCAAGGGGGCAAAATATTTCACATTA
>JANJGK010000023.1:42527097-42537097 GCA_039081455.1 Macrobrachium rosenbergii
CTGACACTACACATTCAATTATCCAACTGACACTACACATTCAATTATCCAACTGACACTACACATTCAATTATCCATCTGACACTACACATTCAATTATCCATCTGACTACACAATCAATTATCCATCTGACACTACACATTCAATTAGTGAAGATTTTTTTCCTCTTAAAAATATTTGCTTGACAGATTTAAAGGGGCCCTTTTCTGTAGTTTAACTGAATACCAGTATTTGTCATTATGGTGCATGGCGCATGATTCTTGGAATGAAAACATTGTACATACAGCAAACACTGAGTTGCAGATTAAGTGTTCAGACCGACCATCTCTAATGAAACTGCTGGCCATTTTAATTTACTTTATTACGTTGTAACTATTCTGGATTAAATGCTTAAGCAATCTGGATCAAGCACTTTTACAACTAATCTAATTAAACTTCAACACTTCGTTCGTTTCCGCAAATGAATTAAGTCCCGTAGAATACAGATAATTTTCCTAAGCCTAACTAAAGGATCTCATTAAACCCTTTAGAAACCAGATACCATAAGATGCTAAAACATACACTTAAGACCTGATGCACTGCTGGCCCTTATTCTTCAAAATTAGTCTAATCACAATGGCCACCAACTTTTAACCTTTAAACACCCTCTGATCTCATACGAATTTGTATCTCAAAACTCAATCTCAGAAACTGAAAAATTGGAGATTTCGCCAACTAACAGCCAATTTAAACCAACTTTTGATACTGGTTTATGAGTTAAAACTCCGGTATGGCTCTTTTTCGATGCTGTCAGACCAGCGTTTGTCACTTACCCTTAATTTTAAAACTAATTCAAACCCAATTCAGACCTTTATGTAGCTAACTTCTCCCCACATGTCAAGACTTTGTCAAGACTTAAATAGAAGGCTACTGAAAACGAAACTAGTAATTACCAAAGTAACTGTCTTACTCAGCCAAGAGTGAGCAGAGAACTTTTAATTCTAAATGTATTAAGACTGCCATGTCTAGTAAACATTCAGTTAAATCTCCACCAAATAAAAGTTGGAATACCAAGAAAGCATTTTATTTGTTTACGTTTATATTAAAGATCACAGATTGCCAACAGTCCTTAACAAGCCACCTCTCAGGCTACCAAACTATGGAAACTCAACATAAACGTAAAGCATTGTGGTATCTTTCAAGCAATCCAGTCAGATTGAATTTTTTAAACAAACTTAACCAAAATTTTAGCGACACTTTACCAAGTACTATTTTTTTTTTTTCATTTAAGTAGATAGACCACTAAACATGAACTTAGGACACTAATGCTCTGAAGGTTTATAAGTCAAATAAATCAACATGTTAACTCAGTAGTAGGATTATATTAGGTATATATGTCCTAATGCTCTGAAGGTTCATAAGCAAATAAATCTGTTAACTCAGTAGTAGGATTGTATTAGGTATATGTATATATATACAAATACTATTCCCAAGTCAGTAACAACATTACTGTCGATTTTACATAATACACCAAAAATATTACACAATACTTTCAAAAAATAAAATTTAAAGTTGAATAGATCCACCATTTAAACTTTACATTTGAACTTATACCCATATTGAAAGCTTTGAACCCATATTTAAAGCTTTAAACACTAACTTTTAAATTTAAAACACATTGCAAGAAACTTACTAGGCACAAACTTTCATCCCATTGTGAATTTAGAAAATTTCCAGTGATAATTAAAACTTCTTAATTTATAATCAAAGCTTCGGAATTGCTGGACCACAGTAGAAAACCATTCAGTTTCAAGAGGTCCACGGTACCTGCCGAAGCGAAAGTAGTTTAATCCTTGGTATTAAGAAGCTTACAATACCTACCGAAAAATTCTAGCACGAGCTATAAAACCGACACTGTATTAATATACGTTTTTCTGGATCTAAGAATATAGCCAAAATTAAATCCACAAAAGTATGTAAATAGTTAAAATTTCTTAAAGCAACAAAATCCTAAGAAAGTTCAGCAAAATTTATCGAAGGCTTTAATTTATGAACAAAAAATTAATAAATTAAGAACAATGTTAAGACTCGTTTAACAAAAAGCTAAAACTAGTTTAATACTACCTAAATCCTAAAGCAAATACTTAACCTCACTTCTGAACTTAATTTTAAAGATTAACCAAAATCAGCAAAAATTAAGTAAATTCTGAACAAATTTAAATTAAGATGGTCAAAACTTAACGCAGTACTAAGATCCGGCAATTTTTTAAAGCAAAAAAAACTCAGGCTTTTACTTATAATTCCGCAAAACTGGTACTGCAAAACTAGTACTGCAAAACTTGGATGCTTTAATTTGAAGCAACTTAAATTACTTTAATCAAAATATAAATTTTAAGACTAAGCTAGCGTGACTAAACTTAAAATTTACCAAGCCTTAACACTAAAAAAAAATGCAAGCCCTCCTGCAACGCACGGCGGACAAAGTCCACCGCACATTACAGGAGAAATCCTTCCCCCTCCAGGGGCTCAGCCTCTGAAGGGGGAGGCGTAGCTTGCAAAATTTAAGAAAAAACAAACAAATGAAAACCAACCCACCTTAATCAGGTAGCTTCCGTTGCGAATCAATACTTAACCTGAGAAGTTTGAAGGTAAATTTCTTGAACGGAAAGTACCAAGCGAGAGACTGGGTAATTCTTTCGGCATCTTCAGTAGGTGAAAACCAGAAGTTTCAGAAATCAGTTACAATGGCGGTACAGTGCCTGAAATTTTAAAATTTCTCGTGAGTACACATACAGATCATGGTTTTAAGATATGGCTTAAATGGCTTAAAATTAAGATTAAATTATAAAGTTTCTAAACTGATTTTACACTCATGGGTTAAAATACTCCTAGCATAAATTTAAAATCCAAATTGATTTTTCACCATGGTTATTAAAAAACAATTTTTAATTTTCTTAACACGAAATGCACAACTAGTAATACGTTAAACATACCGACTTACGCAGACGTATTATAAAAAATAACTCGCTCAGAATAAGTGGATTTAATGGATTTAATGTCACCTGAAGGCTAACCTACACTAAATTTAAAAATAAAAGTTCATTAGAAATAAGTTACGTTATACTAAGCTTTAAACTAATCGTTAAATTTTAAACAGAGCACTTTACCAAAAGTGCCACCAAAGGAAAAACTAGTTCCAATAAAGTCTGCAATAGATACGCTTACCATGAGCATCCAAGAAATAAGTGATCTTGGAAATAAAAGGTTTTCACTGCCTCGAAACAAGACTTTTCTGTTCTGATTTTCATTTCTGAAATTTCAGGTTCATTAAAGACAAACTTAATATGGGAAATTTATTTTAAGCAAAGGCTTAAATAAAAAGCATTGTAGCTCGAAGTAACACTAACCAAAGTTTAACTTCACAAAGGATCAAACAGTCTAATTGCTTAAAGTTAGCACAAAGGTTCAAAGTATCCACTGAAGTTTTTTCGGGGAATAGAAGCAAAACAAACCTTAACTTCTCAAATACTTAATAAAACTATTGCACTGATTTCAAGTAAACGGTCATTAATATTGTAGTCACTTCTAAATACCTATAAAACAAACTGCCTGAAGTCACCAAACTTTCAATCTCGCATTAATATTACAGTCAAGTTTTAAATAAAGTAACTTGGACTTATATTTTATTGATAGAAGTGAATTTGATAACTACAAAAACATCTACAAGATCTCCCAAACAAATCACTTTAAATAAAATAAGCAATTTGGACTTAAAATATATTAACACTACTTCAAATGAAAGTCTAACAACATTAACAAAATACAACTCAAAACTAAAAATCACTTTCAATAAAACAAAAAACAAATATCTCTGAAAAAAATCACTAATTAAACTACTTAACAAGCGTCCACTTGCCATCAAAACCTCCTACACTAACGCACACCCCAGCACACAGTAAACGAATGGGTTATGATCTCCGGAAGACGTAAATTTTCACCATAAAAGCACAAGGATAAAAAAAAAGAGCGAAAAAACTAACATGTCAAAAACGCTTCAATGACGAAGTACTTAAACACGTCGAAGAACCATTTGACGTTCAGACAACAGGTGGCGGTGACGTCTCCAAGGAAATAACTAAAGGTTTTTAACAAAAATAAAAAATTCCCATTAATACTTATACACTTGCATATGTATGCATTAATTTTTTGCATTAACTAATATTTATACTCTTGCATATGTATGCATTAATTTCTTGCATTAATTCATCTTGACTCTTTCAAAAATTCTTTCAAAAATACTCACGATACTTTGGTCAGGAAAATTACATTCCAGTTCAAAAAAGTTAATTTCATACTTCATTCAATGCCGAAAACTTTCCACGCTGGTATTTTGCTGCAGTGAACATTTTGTTTTTCATATATTTAAAGGAAATGCGTATACCTGACCATTATTTCTGTTGGAATTTGTTATGAATTCATAGGGCAACACTGCTTTCGTGATTATATCATTGATGTTTTGACCTGTTAATAGCGATATTCCATTTAGTCACATTCAATCTTTTACCTAAAATAACTGAAATGAATTGAAATGAATTGAATATAGAGTTTAGGCCAAAGGCCAAATACTCGGATCTATGAGGTCATTCAGCGCCGAAAAGGAAATTGACAGTAAAAAGTTTGAAAGGTGTAACAGGAGGAAAATCTCGCAGTTGCACTATGAACTAATGTTAGGAGGGTCTGCAAAGTAAGTTGGAAGAAAGATAATATGAATGGAGGTACAGTAAAAAGGAATGAAAGGGGTTGCAGCTAGGGGTCGAAGGACCTTAAGTAATGCCTACAGTGCACCGCATGAGGTGCCCTGACGGCACTAACTCCCTACGGAAATTTAAAACAATTGAAACCCTAATATGAAGACAAAATCATGTGTGAAGTCTTCCCTGCCGTCAGTATCACGAAGACAATTTTCTTAGCCATCTGCAGAGCTCAAGAAATTTAACAGTAAACAAAAGCAAAAAGAAAATAATTGCTTTAGCGAGTATTTTTTGTCTTTGCAACATCTCGCCTCTTTTTTTTTTTTTCAAATTAACCTTCAAGTGTCTTCCAATACAACTTCTCTCTCTCGAGTGCCTGTTGCAGCTCATCGGAATTTTATTAGGTGCTAATTACGACATGTTCGACCCCCTTCATCAAGACAAAATTACCAGTAACAAGTATCATGCGAAAAAAAGTGGTACTTTTCCATGAGATATATGTCGAAAAACATGAACGAAGTGAATTCAAAATTCAAGACCCGCAATCGATGCTAAATCTAAAATATGACCCGATAATAATTGCCAAAACAAATCTTTCACTTATCAGGCAGTTAGTGACAGGATAATAAAAATAATTTCACAAAAAAACCAAGGTGTTTAGAGAACTGACGAATAATTCATCAGCAACAGATGATTAAAAAAAGACGACAAAAGTGCATACACCAAGCTCGCTCGCTCTCTCTCTCTCTCTCTCTCTCTCTCTCTCTCTCTCTCTCTCTCTCTCTCTCTCTCTCTCTCTCTCTCTCTCTCTCTCTCTCATTTTTATGACAAAAACGGACTTTATATGAAAGAAAATTCTATGCTCATGAAAGACAATATCTCAACGCGTTTTAGCCCGTGAAATGTAAAATTATTACGAAGTGTAATTAATACACATTTGCGTGTATTAATTGTTGTGTTATAATGTATGAAACTCTATAATGTATGAAACTCTCTTTTAGGATGATACAAACAGTTCTGTATAATTATACAGTTTTTTTTTTTTTTTTTCATCAGACTGCAAAACCCTACGTTATGAGCGTGATGCCACGTGCCTACAGTTCGCCCAAATATTGGACCCTTCTTTGAAAGGAGAAAATTAGAGGTTTGGGTCTAATAATTTCGATAGTGCTATGATTAAGCTAGTCCTTTCTCGAAGTTCGCTGAGATTGCTGTTCCTTGGAGTTGAAAACCTGGTTAGTATTTGGCGTTTATTCAACTTTCCTTTATATTTTATGCTGATCAGCTTCTTGCCGGGAAACTATCGTTTGCCGGTGACTTTTCAGCTGTTAAAAAAAACAATGGTTTAACTATCCGAATGGCTCGCGATAGTTTCTGTGCAATGCTGCCCTAAAATGGAAAACTGCAGTGTCTGCAAGGCTACAAAACTGAGAAAATTGCTAGATACTGTAGTTTTCCCTTGCCTTACTACTGATTTTGCAGATACTGCAAATGGGACCCCCTAAATACTCGTGGAAAGCAGAAGAATCATTCTGAAACTACAGTAACTTGTGTATTAGTGTTTCACGAGCCGAATAGGTGGCATATCGCAATTTCGAAAATTTTGCAGGTACTGCAGTTTTCCATTTTAGGGCAGAATGGATCACTAATTTTTATTGATAACTTAAACATTACCTTTTATGTTTTACTGAGGTTTGTCAGTAATTAAATCTAGCAAATTGCAAAATTAAAACTTCTGTTACGGGTACGATTGATAAGCTAAAATACTTTTGCATCCGGGGAAAAAACCAGTATTACATACTCAGTGTTTTTAAGAGGGTAATATTCATTTATTTTATCTTTACAGGTGACGAGTCCGCATTCACTGTCATCATGAACACAATATCATCACGACCGGTCCGGAATCAGTGGGTTGAAAATGTTATCTTAGAAAGTGATCACTGAAGTAGCCGAATAAACAAGTTTTAAAACTTTATGCCTATCATTTCCAAAGCAAGAAAAACAGGGTCCTAAAGAATCCCCATCAGTGGCTGAATGTACACGAGAAGCGTATATTTAAAATATTGTTCCTGTCTTGTAACCGGAAAGACGGGAATTCTGTTTGTTGATTTTTTTCAGTGCAACGTAAAAAAAAAAAAAAACTAGGCTCTTGCACGTATACCTGTCTTCATGCTTATGTAGCTTTGTCTCAACCCTGGCTATTACGTATTAACTTAGAAAAAAATAAAGCTACCATTGGTTATTACATTTTTTTTATACTGAACGCTTTACTACAAAATGAAGCTTGAAGTTCACCTGAAATAAATTTAACAATTACCGGGCTTATCACACTGAATTAGGGCTTAAAGATTACAGGAAAATGGAGATAAATTTCGACAATTACTGCGGAAAAAATTGTTTATGCAGATTACTAAGCAACTATGGTACTTGTTCTGGTTTAATTATAGAGAGGCCTTCCTCGAAGGGTTGCAGTAGACAGTTTGAGCAAATAATACAGAGCTAATAAATGCCTTGATTTATATGAATAAGTACAAAAATGACTCAACCCTGATTATATTTAATAGACAAGATACCTGAGAAAGCAGGCCATCACTTCTCGAAAATTTGTTGAATCGATTTAACAATAATACTACAATAATGGTGGCATATTAAAATGTATAATTAACAGCTGTAGTCCTTTGCGTCTGAGATATCTCTCAGGGTTAAGGCACCAGAGGAAAGTTGGCGATATTCTGTAGATTAGTTTCGATTACAGATACTTCGAGTATCTTGGTGCTTTTGTCCTGAACTTTCCGAGGGGGAATGTTCGCTAAACTTCGAATTAGTAGTGTGTTAGAACCGCAGTTTAGTAACAAGATAGTCAAAGATTGATCGCTAACACATCAATCAACGGACTACACATGATTTACACTAAAGGCCATTTCGATAGCTGATTGCAGTACAAGCTTTGTTTTACGGTGATTGTGACATAGGAAGAACCGCAAATGATATGTTTTGATGTAGATAAGTATATTCATGCTCAATACAGTGTTGTGACGATATACATGAATGTAAACTTTATCAATTTAATGCAAAAATATTTACAAATTATCCAAATACAGATAATACACGGGTAAATATAAATGATCTTAAATAGGTCTCTATATTTTTTCCGAGACTTTGGCTGATAATGCAACGCTGCTGTTAGCCAATTATTACTTTCATGAAAACGTTTCGTATAGTTTGCCAACTACAATTCAACAATACAGGTAACGATAAAAATACGCCAGAATTTTCCCTACCACTAAAAAAAAAATTATTTAGTACTTTAAATATTTAAAGGGGCAACTCATTCCGAAGAGTTGACTTGGAATTCATAACCACAAAATCATTCGCTAAATTACATACGTCACAGTAACTACAATTCAACAACAAAGGCAACGATAAAAATACGCCAGAATTTTTCCTACCACTAAAAATAAAAAAAAAATTATGTAATACTTTAAATAAGGGCAACTTATTCCAGCGAATTGACTTGGAATTCATAACCACAAAACTCTAAATTACATACATCACAGTTAATGAACAGTAATTGACAATGTCCACGTACATAACAAAGGACTGCATTCCAGCTCAAATTTTTTTTATTGGACATTGAACTGTTATCATGCGGTTCTTGCTCAAAACCACTTGCAAGTTTTTTTTCGTGAATTTTGATGAAATAACTATAGTGCTTTTACTCACCATTGGCCCATTCTTCTACAGTACTGAACATTGTTTTCGGTAACTACCTTTAGCATGCTTAACAAATAAAAGTACAAATTGTTTCATTCAGTCTGTTCTTATGTATGCCTTAAATTTAATCTCCATCGTCAACGTCATATTTCTGAGTTCTTCTCTCGTTTTACAAGTTATTAATGATACGAAATAAACTTGACCAAAAAGGCACTCATTCAGAGGGTTCCGGCAAACCAAAATTGCTACTCCTATCACTGAAAATGAAGGCTTTTCATTTTAACCTTAACTTCATTTTTATTTAGGCTTGTCTTGACACTTCTCCGAAACACCGAGAGTATACTAGTCTTATTTACTACGTCACCTCTATGATCACATTACTGCTGCTGTTATTTAGCAAATATGAAGTATCCTCGCTTTTCATAAATGCATTCCTGTTTTTAGGACTCTGCGTCAGCAGCACCCTCGCCGTGTATCACCTGAACGACCATATCCTCGTTACCAGCTGCCAATTTCGCTCTTCATTACCAGAAACTGCCATTACGCTGATTACTTCATCACCATCAACATTACGTCAATTTACATAAGTTCTGAAGGGTACATGTCCATCATAAAATGACATGAGAGTTCTTTAGCTGAACGATATACTTTTGCATTAACTGCATCCACGCCGTTATCCCCAAGTTAACTTCGTCCTTAACGATCTCTGTCTCATCACCGCTCTGACCTGCAGTTATCACGTCTTTGGGTATTGGGGCCTCATCGGATGTCGTTCAGGTTGCCGTAGTTATAAAATTTACCTCACAAATTTTATCCATTAATTAAATACCCTGGGCTGTCACATTCATTTTACAAATAAGAAGCTGACAACTATAAAATTCTCTCACGTAATAAATAATGTTGTGCTATCAATGGCAGAGAACTCGAATCCAGGTAAAGAAAGTCACGGGAAAAAAGTCACAGAAAAACCTCACAAGAAAAAAGTCACAAGAAAAAAGTCACAGGAAAAAAGTCACAATAATCTTCCACAGATAGTGACCCCCAAAGGTTTTAACCCGGTATGTATCCACCTCTGCGGCGTGTTTAGTACAAGCCCGTTGGGGATTTCCGTATAAACATACACAAACGTCTGTAAATATCGAAAAAGATAATGACTCCCAAGAAATACTGTAAATTTTTCCTCTGTGACTTTATTACCTGCCACCATAAGTTAATGTGATTTTTTCCCTGTGACTTTTTTTCTTAGCCAAAATCTGACTTTTTTCCTGAAACTTTATTACCGGCCAACGAGAACTCATAACAGCCAAATCGAAGTACACCCTCTTTGGCGAGCCCATCCATTATTGAAGGAATAATTACAAATATGAAAGACTACAGAAAAGGCACATTTCAAATTCTGACAATCGTTTTTAATTCGTTGTCTTGACTAGACAAAATCCATACTCGGTTAACTTTTGCAACTCGTTCATAGGGGAACAAAGCCTCACAGTTTAAAACAATCTCTAACAGGTTACTTAATTATTTACACCTCATAGCAATTCATTTGGATTCTTAAT
>JANJGK010000023.1:42542097-42552097 GCA_039081455.1 Macrobrachium rosenbergii
AACATCCTAGACGCCTCTTCTTCTTCTTCTTCTTCTTCCTGTCCTGCTAATGACTTGGGGCCAACTTTCCACAAGGAATTAAGTCGATGTCATCTCTGGAAACCACTGGCTTATTAGAGTTCTCGGCGCTGGAAGCGCTTTTGGCCATTTCTGGAAGATGGAAAGGAGGACTGGGAAGAGGGGCAGAGAAAGGACGAGACGAAGAGAGGAGGAGGAGGAGGAGGAGGAGGAGGAGGAGGAGGGTGCATATGCAGAAGGAGAAGGAACCAGGGGAGCAGGAAGAAAAGTTTTTCCTCAAGTTGATTTGGTGAAGAAGATTAGTTCTCCTCGCCGCCTGAGCAACGTTTAAACCAGTGGTTCTCAACCTGGGAGGCGTCAGCAATTTCCAAGGGGGGCGTGAGCCCTAGGGAAAAATAAATAATTCTCTAATTATATTCGTTATTCTTAACAAGAGTCGCTATGAAGCAGTGTCATGTATCTCACTCATTCATTCCAAAAAGAATAAAGACATCCCTTTTCTTTCTCTTTTTTTCATTTTGTTATAAATCTGGGAGGGAATTTTACTCATAGATGAAAGGGGGGGGGGGGAGGGGGGTGGAGGGAAGGACCCACTCTTACAGGCGGCGTGGTAATAAAAAGGTTGAGAACCACTGGCTTAAACTGATTCCTTTTCTCCCCCTTTTCCTTTTATTCTTTTTTTTCATTTCGAATATCATTTGCTCGCATTTTTATTTTTTTGTTAATTTATTTATTTATCCATTTATTTATCTATTTATCTTTTTCTCTTTTCTAATAACTGATCTGTAACTTCTTTCAAATGAACACCATAGTCTTTGGAAGCTTGAATGTCAAGGCAACTGCCCCTGTAGGCTTGTTCCGTATGAATAAGGGTTTATCTTCATAATAATAATAATAATAATAATAATAATAATAATAATAATAATAATAATAATAATAATAATAATAATAATAATAATAATAATAATAATAACAAATTAATTAATCAAAAAATACTCATAGTAGTATGAGTCTTAAAATGGAGAAATAAATCCACAGTTATGTATATGTACATATATTTAAAGATAAAACTGTACAGATTCCCGAAAGCTGTCAGTACAATTTTATCTTTACGTATATGTACATTCACACAACTGTGGATTTGTTTCTCCAATAATAATAATAATAATAATAATAATAATAATAATAATAATAATAATAATAATAATAATAATAATAATAATAATAATAATATAATAATAATATAATAATAATAATAATAGTCACAGGCAAAAGAGTGTATTAAAGGAATTCTCATCTTAAATATTGCCCAGTCTTTTTTTTTTCCTCGAGGGGGAATATTACTTTTTTCTGAAAATGCCGAGGGGCACACAGAAATCCAGATTCCGGAAGTAAATAAACTAGAATTACACCAACTGATCTTCCAGCTACCGGAATCTCCTAGGGATCCGAGAGTCTGCAATAAAACCAAGTTTTGTAAACATTCCTTGGGAAGAATGAAGTGAAATATGTTAGACTCTTTTTTTTTTAATGTAGAGTTCATTATATTAAAACGACGAGAGAACTTCCTGCATCCAGAGATATTTTATTCTTTATGTCATTTAATTTCCGAGCTGGGCCTTTTCAAAAATCAACAAGGGGGAAGGATTATTAAGATGAATGACTTCTCTCGCGCTTTAGTTTATTTAGAAAAATAAAATCGTTGCAAGGGAGTCAGAGATATGACGAAAGTCTGAGAAGAGAGTTTGCATATTAACTAGAAATATTACTACACTCGCAGGATATTGTTTTTCAGATTAACATTTGCTACCCATTTGACACCTGTTTGACACCCATTTGACAGGAACTAACTCAATGCTCAAGTGTTTAGGGAAGGAAAACAACCTTTGGAAATCACAAAACACTTTCTTAGTCTTTGCTCTGAAAACTCGAGCATGGCTGCACCTGAGAACGTTTTCTACCACCTTCCAGATGAGAACGTTTTCTACCACCTTCCAGATGAGAACGTTTTCCACCCCCTTCCAGAGTTGCACCATTTGACTTATTACTCCGGGCAAAAGGGAAATAGTTTAGTGTAGGGGTACAACCATTTGTGACAGATGTTAGGGAATTTACCCTCAGTATAGTAATGGGTCATAACAAGGCCTAAGCTCCAGCACAGTCTTCCTTTCAAAGTTAAATCCTTCGCATATCGTGATATATGTACAAATCATTCTCACTGAATTACAGATGTTGAGACATGAACATTTTACAGGGCGAAGCAAAGATTATTTCATTGTTAAAAAAAAAACACGTGTGAGTGCATATATATGAGTTTATCTGTATTTGCACAGCTGCATAAAAAAAGCTGGTCAGGTCTACAGTGAAATCCTTAATCATTTTTACCAAGCCTGTCGACTGAAGTGTTTATTTTTTTTATTCTTTATTTTTTTTTATGTGAAGGGTCTGTAACAGAAGCTGTTCATTATTCCATACTTCTTTACAACGGTAAGTTTAAGTTTAAGTAGTAGTAGTAGTAGTAGTAGTAGTAGTAGTAGTAGTAGTAGTAGTAGTAGTAGTGGAGAGAGAGAGAGAGAGAGAGAGAGAGAGAGAGCAATATTTTTCTTCTGCACTATCCGGTCTTGAGTGACATCTTGCCATTTTCTTCAGCAAAAAAGAAATACCCAACCTTACCGCATAATCACATATTTATTCTGAAAAAGAATCGACGAGAATTTCCTTCGTTGTATCTACGAGAATGCAGCGGCGACCAGAAGATTTTATTTATAAGCCTCAAATCACTCGGTTAGATAATTCGCCATTTTCTCTCCAACCAAAGTTTTACGATTTTCTTTCCGATATCATTGTCCTCTGTTCTTTACACTATTCATCTCCGTAAAGGTCGGTCGACTATTTCCTTCAGGGTCGTACCATTTTTAGTTTTCTGTAAAATAAAATTATTGAGATGGCTTTGTCTGTCCGTCCGCACTTTTTCTGTCCGAACTTTTCTGTCCGCCCTCAGATCTTAAAAACTACTGAGGCTAGAGGGCTGCAAATTGGTATATTGATCATCCACCCCCCAGTCATCAAACATACCAAATTGCAGCCCTCTAGCCTCATTATTTTTTATTTTATGGTTAAAGTTAGCTCTAATCGTGCGTCTGGCAACGATATAGGACAGGCCACCACCGAGCCATGGTTAAAGTTTTATGGCCCGCGACTCATACATCATTATACCGAGACCACTGAAAGATAGGTCTACTTTCGGTGGCCTTGATTACACGCTGTGCAGAAAACTCGGTTGCGCCGAAGAAACTTCGGCGCAATTTTTACTTGTTTTATTTAGACCTAAAGCAGAAAGCACTCGCGTTTGATCGTACACTGACATCTGCATTGATGAGATAAAAAGTCACCATAATTAAGTAACCGCTGCATCCATGCAATCGTCACATTATATTCACGAATTGACATTTGCTAATGTCGTGCTTGCTAAAGGCGGTTTGCTTGACGTCAATAATTCGCGAGGGTATCGATATTTGAGTGGATTGTTTCACTGCCAATTGGGCTTCGAGGAAGATTATATGACAATTTCATTATCCTCTGCATGGCGATGCTAATTCCATACCCAGCGAGAGATATATCATCCATTTAGGTCATCAGGGAGCGTCTCCCTCAGGGGTCAGCTCTGTAAATTGATTGTTATGGGTGATTGTCAATGTATAATATGAGAGCACAAAGTTGGTACATATATCAAGGGGTTTTGATGTCAGATATGAATCTTTTTGGAAGTTTTTGTTTTATGTCTTACATGTAAGTAATTTTCTTCAGTACCTATGTCGACTTTCTTTTTGTCATTTTTGACACATCGACGCTTACACCAAATACCGCTAATATTTGTTTAGCTAATCTCATATTCAGTATTCGTATTAAGTACTTTTCGTCCTCAAATAAACTTACAGACCTACCTTTTTTGTAACAAGTTAGAACTCATGCAATTATCCTCCCCTGTCCCCCAGATCATATGATAATCAAAACTGAATATACCTTTTTCGATCGATCTCCTAACTATATAATCAATTATTTTTTCTAAAATGCAGAATCCGGCGGAACTGCTATCCTTACACCTATTATCTAAAGTGTAACGTATACCTAACGAAAAATAAAATGGACAAATAAAAATTGCGCCGAAGTTTCTTCGGCGCAATCGAGTTTTCTGTACAGCGTATGATCAAGGCCAAGCCACCGAATATAGATCTATCTTTCGGTAGTCTCCGTGAATGCTGTACGAGCCGCGGCCCATAAAACTCTCAGCCGTCCGTGGTGGCCTGTGATGTTGCGGTGCAAGAGGCACGATCATGGCTAACTTTAACCTTAAACAGAATAAAAACTACTGAGACTAGAGGGCTGCAATTTGGTATGTTTGATGACTGGAGGGTGGATGATCAACATACCAATTTGCAGCCCTCTAAGTAGTTTTTAAGATCTGAGGACAGACAGAAAAGTGCGGACGGACAGACAAAGCCGACACAGTAGTTTTCTTTTCAGGAAACTAACAAGGATATAAAGAGGCGATAATTCTCGAGTTTATCCTTAGAACATTTTGAGAAGGGACCAAAGGAAAGGGACAAAGGAAAATGTAAAAAAAAAAAGAGAGTTTAGGTGAAGAAGTCAACAGTCTTTGCGCACTGTTACTTTAATAACAATATAAACGAGTCAGCACACAGTAGTGAGATATATTTACCCTGAGGTACACCAGCTATACCAGTAACTTTACCAGTAGCAGGTACAGAATAAGATCCTTGAGGTTTTTTAATCTAGTACTGCAGTTGATTTAAACCTCTCTCTCTCTCTCTCTCTCTCTCTCTCTCTCTCTCTCCAAATTATATATATATATATATATATATATATATATATATATATATATATATATATATATATATATAATGTACAGTATATATATATATATATATATATATATATATATATATATATATATATATATATATATATATATATATATATATATATATATATATGTGTGTGTGTGTGTGTGTGTGTATACGCTTCCTTCTCCACTTCCAAATAAATGTCGCATCAGTCTCTTAAGACCACAGAAATATTTGTGCAGCTATAACTTAAAAAAAACCTTCATCATTGTCAAGCAAACGTCTTTGACTTCGGAGTCAAAAGCACATAACTGTACGAAAGCAAACCTATGATGATCATTTCGAAAGGCAAACTTTCACCCATCATTAAAAAAAAAAAAAAGACACCCACGCAGGAGAAAAGAAAGTTTCCTAATAAGCGAGCGAAAGTTATTGAATTATATAAACGGAGAGCCGAGAATTAAACGGAACGTATAACATTATCCCCCGGCAGGAAAAGATTTGAATCCACATGAATAAAATAACCATTTCCTTTATTGCTAAAGCCTCCCACTCCATTTCATCCATTATATTCTTTCCACCTTTTCCTAAATCACGAGTTCTTTGTCCCTCGAAAGGTTTTTCTTTTCTTTTTTTTTATTCCTGGACATTTTTATTTTCCGTCTTGTTTTCCTCTATTTCAGGTTTTTTTTTTATTTTTTTTTATTTCGCGTCCCAGACGTCGCACGCAGTTGGGCGAAAAAGAATGGAATTTCGATATCTATTTTGTGTTCTTTTCCCAACAAATATGGATTACTTTATCCCCACACCTTCGCAGGTGCGACGTTAACCTGAATCACAACCAGTTACAACAACAACACTGTTAGACTGCTACAACAACAACAACAACACTGTTCAACAGCGACAACAACATCTCCCACAACAAAAAGTTATACTTGCCCGCATCAACAATACCAGCTCTAATAAATAATAAGGGCTCGATATTTTTTCTCTCCTCCTCCAGTTCTTTCTCTCCTCCTAAGGACGAGGAAGCAGAACACTCGCAAGCATAGAGGCAAATGCTGTTGGAGACTGAAAGTACTAAGAGGTCCATGTTTTTCCTCTCATTCTATTCCTACGCTTTCTCTCCTCCTCAGGGACAAGTAGCAGAATTTTCAAATATGGAAGCAAATGCTGCTGTAGACTGAAAATATTATCCTCTTTTTCTCCTTAAGGACGAGAAGCAGAAAACTCTCAAATATGGAAGTAAATGCTGTTGGAACATATAGTTTAGGCGAAAGGCCACGCACTGGGACCTATGGGGTCATTCAGCGCTGGAAAGGAAATCGAGAGAAGGTAGGAAAACCTCGCAGTTGCACTATGAAATAATTTTTAGAAGAGGGTGAATAGCAAGATGGAAGAAAGATAAGATGAATGGAGGTACACTGAAAGGAATGAAAGGGTTTGCAGCTGGGGGCCGAGTGGACGCTACAAAGAAACTTTGGTAATGCCTACAGTGCACCCCGCGAGGTGCACTGACGACACTACCCTCTACGAGGGAAAATGCTGCTGGAGACAGAAAATCGTTTATTGCTCGACTCGAGACTTTGCACTCTCACATTACCTTCTGGAGTACAGGTATCCACCAAAGTTGTACCTCCGGACTTACAAACACGTTTTATTCATTCTACTATGAAAATGAGTCAGTCATTCTGGAGTTTTATACCGAATGATAATTACGTTCGTCAGTAACTGTTCTTTTTAATACAATGGCTTTCCTCATAAAGAAACTGCTCTCAGATAAGTCCCGGAGGACTACTAGAAATAGCTCGACTCTGCTGTAGTGGGAGATTGAACGTAGGTTTAGCGACCTAACCTCGTAAAGAAGAACAATTAAAGGTGTAACTGAAAGTTATAGCAGTTGTCTGGTATGAGCGGTGGCGGCACCAGTTGAACCAAATGCCAACGGCAGTAATGAATATACACCACACTGCTGGTCTCTCAATTAGTGTATCTGAGCAACCTGGGTCTAGTCAGGACTGGGATGGGTAACTAACAATGATTACCGGAAGCCGTTATGAAAAGCGTATGTATGATTGGTAGATTTTTCATAGCTTGTATCTCTCTCTCTCTCTCTCTCTCTCTCTCTCTCTCTCTCTCTCTCTCCCCTCTCTCTCTCTCTCTCTCTCTCTCTCTCTCTCTCTCTCTCTCTCTCTCTCTCTCTCTGTCTCTCTCTCTCTCATTATGCTAAATAATGCAAGATACACTTCTGCTATGACGTATATTTAAAAAGTAGTGATCTGAAGAGACTGTTCAATAACTTTAGAAATGGAGTTCTCACCAGACTAAGATTGCGAAACTCCAAGCTTTGATGTATTGTAGCTTCACTAATTAACCTAAACTTTCATAATTATGAGTTCTGCTTTCATTGTTTCACCTTCTAATGGGAGTTATTACAACAAAGAACACTCACATGCAAGAACACCGAGTATAGTGTACACCTGAAGAAGTGGATAATGATGAACGTACGTAGATGTTTCATCATTTCTTAAAGTAATGTCTTCATTTGATAATAAAATTGTCCAAACTTCAGCATGTTTTTATTTCTGAAGTTCATTTTCACTGTTTTTGACCAATACGAATTATGTTACGAACAGCAAAAATTTTGAAAGAAGTGCCAATTTCTATATTTTTTTTTTCTGTCAGTATGAAAAATTTGGAAAGCATTGACTGAAGTCATGAAAATCACTTTAGAATGATACGCGAAATAAAATATACAAGAACATTGGACGTCATAGAAACAATAGATCAGAAATAAAATATACAAGAAACAATAGATCAAAGATAATCACTTTTACTGAGAGTTTCTCGAATAATTAGATCCGCTTTCCTGGAAAAAAAAATTATGTTAATTACTGAAAGCTTTTTGATCATTAGATTCCCATCCAGCTCTGTCTCTAGAACAGCTGTGAAAATAAGGAAGAAAGAATAACAGATGAATCCTCCTTTCTGTCTATCTGCTTTTGTTACCCCCCAAAATTCGTGGTATTTTGAAACGCGAGCCTTTCCAGGCAAAACAGACCTCCGTTAAAGCGAAACATTCCCATTTGTTAATGTTTTTCCTTTCATTTTTCGTTTGTTTGTCTTGCCGTGTCGTGTCGTTCTAGATCGGTTAAAAAAAAAAAAAACGCTGATTCGGTGCGTTTACCGTTTGGTATAGAAGCTAAACCTTCATCCTTTTCTTTTATTTTTATTTTTTACTTTTTCTTTTGGTGGGGGGCGGGGGAAGGGAAGGGGTAGTGTTAATTGTATCAGGCGTCCAGGGAAATGAAATTCTCGCAACTCTGAAAAAAAGAAATGGTTCTCCTTCCCTATTCAGTTGGTTGAATTTCTTGGAACATACAAATGTTTATATAACAATATATTAACAGCGTGCAGCATAGTGGTAGTGATATGAAAGAAAAAAAACTACACAAAACAAAAAAGAAATAAAGAAAAAAACGAGGAATTTCCGGAAGGCCGGAATGGTTCAATAATTATTAAGAAGATAAGTGGCGAGGAAAATTTTAATGACTGAGATAAACAATAGTCAGAAACACGTAAGTCCAATGACGTCTTGTGTCTCAGTGAACATTTACGGCAGAAATGAACAATTATTACAGCGCGCGCTAATGTTTTGGAAATAATTTTTCTTTCCGACTTGCTAGTTGTGGACTATGGGTTGTTTTAGCATGCAGCTATCGACCTAAAGACGCACCATATTTAATGATATTAAAATATACTGATATAGTGAATATAGTGTACAATGGATCTTCATAATTTCTAACTTTCACGCAAGTTTATCAGAGTTTTCATTGTCGTATCAATAGTTCATTTCTGAGACGACATTTGTAAACGAACTTATAGAAAGACGAAACGTCTCTAAAAGGTATCAGTTTTCGGTATAAGAAAACTATTGTGCCGGTTTTGTCTGCCCGTCCGCACTTTATTCTGTCAGCATTTTTCTGTCCGCCCTCAGATCTTAAAAACTGCTGAGGCTACAGGGCTGCAAATTGGTATGTTGTTCATCCACCCTGCAATCATCAAACATACCAAATTGCAGCCCCCTAGGCTCAGTAGTTTTTGTTTTATTTAAGGTCAAAGTTAGCCATAATCGTGCATCTGGCAATGATATAGGACAGGCCACCACCGGGCAGTGGTTAAAGTTTCATGGGTCCCGGCTCATACAGCATTATAACGAGACCACCGAAAGATAGATCTATTTTCGGTGGCCTTGATTATACGCTGCAGAGACTGTAAAGAAAACTCGATTTCGCCGAAGAAACTTCGGCGCATTTTTTACTTGTTTTTCAGGGTGTCAATCAGGCTATTAAAGCAATTATCTGGCAGACACTAGTCTTGCATTTTTTTGTCATTTTGTACTTAAAAGAGTGATACTTTCCTTGTTTAGTTGTTTCCGTTACCATATAATGTTATAGAAGTATTCAGTCATCCAATCTTTACATATTGTTCAGAATGAACTTGGTTCCAATTGATTTTTATCTGTCTCGTATATCTGTCTGCAACCTTGGCGTTTTCCAGTGATCTTTAAATTCACTGGAAGTGAAAAAAAAATACTTTTTCAGACTTTCTAGTTATACCTTTGGGATACTGGACTCAACTGTCAGCTAGCTGACTATATTATCACAGTATTAGAAAGGTAACTAATGATTATAAAACCTCAAAATTGCCTTTTTTAAACCTGTACTGGCCATATAAACATTTTTTTTAATTAATATTCTTTAATATTCAGTGTATAGGGTAGAAATATGAGTAAAGATTGCATCGCTTCTTGTTTTCTTTCCTAATTAAGGCTCCCTATGTTCATTACAGTGTTAAACCGCTTTAAATTATGGGGACTCTCCTTTGTTTCATAATTATTTTTAATTTTCTGAAAAGAAAACTATTTGTGCCGGCTTTGTCTGACCGTCCGCACTTTTTTCTGTCCGCCTTCAGATCTTAAAAACTGCTAAGGCTAGAGGGCTGCAAATTGGTATGTTGAGCATCCGCCCTCCAATCATCAAACATACCAAGTTGCAGCCCTCTAGCCTCAGTAGTTTTTATTTTATCTAAGGTTAAAGTTAGCCATGATCGTGCTT
>JANJGK010000023.1:42559597-42564597 GCA_039081455.1 Macrobrachium rosenbergii
ACCCATCAAAAAGTTATAAAAATTCTTACCGCACGGATACTCTTTTATTCATTTCATTATGGAATCAGATGTAATTATAACCTTCAGAACAACACCCTAACTCCAATTATGACCAGAACAAATTTAAAAAAAGGAAAATTGAAAAGCTTTTCTCTCAGATCCTCCCCCAGGTTCATTAGTATTCTTTGAACTTTCCTATATTGTTCATTTCCAATTTTGCACTTATGAGGTTTCCGTTCTAAGGAGACTTACGTTGTATGTTAATATCACCAGCGAAATAGCAAAATAAAATTATTATTTTCATAACAGCTGATTTCCCACACGAATTCAATTAACGGAAGGTATGGATCTTCAGACAGACTGAAAAATTCGTGACCTTGACATTTACATCAAATAAACTATTCAGAAGACCAGTTTGACAATGCGCTGTTATGTGTGCCGAGATGGAAAACACTTTTAAGATTCGTGCGTTGCCGTCGGCGCAGCCATGCGAGACTTTCACATATTTATTTAGAGGAAGGACAATACATACGGGTTGAGAAAGGAAGAAAGAAAACAGTGGGAAAAAAAAAAGAAGGGATCCCGCTGTAACATGTCCTGAAGTGAACTTTTACTACGTACAATGCATGTTCCAAGAGCAAAACAAAACGACGGCAAAGGCTGTGTTCCGTATTACGGATGGTTGGCCACGAAGTCAAGCCGAAGACAGTGAAAGGGTATTGCACGAAAGCAACGGAAGAGTGAGAGATTTGAGGAAAGTTGCAAAGGATTTCCACCTGGCGTTTTGCAACTGAACTCGCTCGCTCTGTCGGCTTCTCGGTTCTACCTCAGGTTTGTTGACAGTTTCTAAGTGTTTGTGCTTTACTTGAAGTTGCTAACCATTTGCCAATTTTGCATATTTGTAGGTTTCTAAGTGTTTGTGCTTTATTTGAAGTTGCTAACCATTTGCCAATTTTGCATATTTGTAGGTTTCTAAGTGTTTGTGCTTTATTTGAAGTTGCTAACCATTTGCCAATTTTGCATATTTGTAGGTTTCTAAGTATTTATGCTTTATTTGAAGTTCCTGCCCATTTGCCAATTTTGCATATTTGTAGGTTTCTAAGTATTTATGCTTTATTTGAAGTTGCTACCCATTTGCCAATTTTGCATATTTGTAGGTTTCTAAGTATTTATGCTTTATATGAAGTTCCTGCCCATTTGCCAATTTTGCATATTTGTAGGTTTCTAAGTATTTATGCTTTACTTGAAGTTGCTAACCATTTGCCAATTTTGCATATTTGTAGGTTTCTAAGTATTTATGCTTTATATGAAGTTCCTGCCCATTTGCCAATTTTGCATATTTGTAGGTTTCTAAGTATTTATGCTTTATTTGAAGTTCCTGCCCATTTGCCAATTTTGCATATTTGTAGGTTTCTAAGTATTTGTGCTTTATTTGAAGTTGCTACCCATTTGCCAATTTTGCATATTTGTAGGTTTCTAAGTATTTATGCTTTATTTGAAGTTGCTACCTGTTTGCCAATTTTGCATATTTGTAGGTTTCTAAGTATTTATGCTTTACTTGAAGTTGCTACCCATTTGGCAATTTTGCATATTTGTAGGTTTCTAAGTATTTATGCTATATTTAAAGTTTCTCAGGTTACATATAAGTAGAATTACAGAAAGATAAAATCATGACTAAACTGAAAAGTAATTCATAAAAAACAACTGAAAAATGAGCCGAGGTTTCTTCGGCGCAATCGAGTTTTCTGTACAGCGTATAATCAAGGCCACCGAAAATAGATCTATCTTTCGGTGGTCTCGGTACAATGCTGTATGAGCCGCGGCCCATGAATCTTTGACCACGGACCGGTGGTGACCTATCCTATACCGTTGCCAGAAGCACGGTTATGGCTAACTTTAACCTTAAATAAAATAAAAACTACTGAGGTTAGAGGGCTGCGATTTGGTATGTTTGATGATTGGAGGGTGGCTGATCAACATACCAATTTGCAGCCCTCTATCCTCAGTAGCTTTTAAGATCTGAGGGCGGACAGAAAAAAGTGCGGACGGACAAAGCCGACACAATAGTTTTCTTTTGTGAAAGAAATGTTGAAACATCCTTCTAGGTTAACGAACTGTAATTATTGATATAATAAAACAGCCTCTATTGAAAATACCTCTCACTACAACTCCAGACGAAATTCCGAGACATCGCCCCCAAAAACAGCGACTGGCTGAGTGTAGTGCGATCCGGCCCCCATTGCGTAACAACTCTAAAACTTTTGCGCCCCCCCCCCTCAGAAATTTCTCCTACTAATTGCTTATTAGCTCGCGCTTCTTGAATTCCGTAAAAGTGGTTCTTGTTGTGAGTTTCTGCTCATTCAACTTGGATCATTAGGGATACAGGAGGACGGACTGAATTCCCCCTTATTAATCACAATCATAGTTTGCACAGAAGTTTCGAGGGACAATGGCGCGGCCTGATTAACGCAGCTGATATCAGGTCGACGCTGGAAATTGTGGAATGGAGGGAGGAGGAAGAAGAAGAAGAAGAAGAAGAAGAAGAAGAAGAAGAAGAAGAAGAAGAAGAAGAAGAAGAAGAAGAGGAAGAAGAAGAAGAAGAAGAAGTGTTTAGGAAAAAACAGAAGCTTCGCATCTTTGACGATGACTATAAGGAGGAGAAAAACAGTGTGGAAGAAGAAGAAGAAGAAGAAGAAGAAGAAGTAGAAGAGGAAGTGGAAGAGGAAGAAGAAGAAGAAGAAGCGTCTAGGAAAAAACAGAAGCTCCGCATCTTTGACGATATAACTATAAGGAGGAGAAAAACAGTGTGGAAGAAGAAGAAGAAGAAGGAGAAGAGGAAGAGGAAGAAGAAGAAGAAGAAGAAGAAGAAGAAGAAGAAGAAGAAGAAGAAGAAGAAGAAGAAGAAGAAGAAGAAGAAGCATTTAGGAAAAAACAGAAGCTTCGCATCTTTGACGATATGACTATAGGGGGAGAAAAACAGTGTGTAAAAAAAAAATAAGAAAATAAATTAATTAATCATCCTGTGAAGAGGAAAACTATGAGTTACAAAAACAGAAGAGCTGTGCATGCGAAATTTATATAGGGTAAGGGAGGAGAATTGAATTCTGATTCGTCTAATGACTAACTGTTATACTGAAACATTTTTGACATTAATGAAATAAAAAAGAATTTACGCTGATATTATTATTACCCTTATTATTAACCTTGTCATTAACTCACTAGTTGTTTTTCTAATTACTGTTATTATGGCAGATTTAATAAAACCAAAATTGTATTTACATTCTAATAATACACATCAGATTATAGGATGTATACAAAAGGAAAGGCAAATCCTCGACATTATAATCTGTCATTATTGGAAAGGCTATTTGTATTTTCTTGTTGCTAAATGACTGATATGAAAAAATATTGCAAAACTATTAACTATACATATATAGGAAATAGAGACAATTAATCTAGATTCGTCCCTTCAGATTTAGCACGCTACACAATCTTACAGAAACTGATATATATATATATATATATATATATATATATATATATATATATATATATATATATATATATATATATATATATATATATATATATATATATATATATATTTATATATATATATATATATATATATATATATATATAGTCTTACATATTGCAATAAAGTGCAACATGAGGACAAAACAACCTTTCATTTCTGATAATTCTAGACATTGGAATCAAAATATAACATATCAAGGTAATACAACCTCAACCCAATAGACTTGTCAAGATATATATATATATATATATATATATATATATATATATATATATATATATATATATATATATATATATATATACTGTATATGTATATATACTCATGCTCTTCTTTTCCTTAGTGATGTATCTTGACAAGTATTGTGGGGTGAGGTTGCCTCTGGCCCTTCTCTACCCTGACTTTTACGGAAACGGCCCTAAACTAACATCCCCCTGCTTAGTATCTTAGTATCATTCTTGGAATTATCACCAGCTAGATGAGTGGATATGAATTTATAGGACACTACCAAGGAATCAAAGTAAGTCTCATATATATGATACGTTAAAAATTATAACCTTCATACGATTAGGAAGTCCCTGTAGATTTTAAAATTTATTTAGCTGTATTTTTCTCCTAATGGCAATAAATTTACAGAAAAATAAATACTGTTAACAAAATTGCATAAAAACAAGTATTACAGGTCCTGTTTTTACCCAGAGCTTTCCGAATAAACCACAAGCAAACAAGCCTTTAAATTGCGATTTTGTCGAACCTCTCTCCTCTTTTCCTAATTCAAAATCATTAGGGACTGATAAAATCCGCCGGTTTGCCCAGCAGCCAAAACTTCATTGGAGGTCATATGAGCAGTATTTAAAAAAATGACATGGATTCTTCCCAACTTTTCAGACCCCGGGAGATTATGAAAGTGAGGCCGCACTTTCCTTGATTTTTTGAGGCGCCATCACTTCCTAGGTCATCTAATGAGTGTGTGTATGCGTTTGAACAAGAGAGAGAGAGAGAGAGAGAGAGAGAGAGAGAGAGAGAGAGAGAGAGAGAGAGAGAGAGAGAGAGAGAGAGATCATCTACACCACTATAATTTTGTAAGCGCTGACGAATACTCCATTTATTCTTCTGACGTTGTGTTTGTATTCATTAAATCTTGTATTCCCATCTCACTTACATATGCTAATCTTACTGTATGTATACGTTCCTATTATAAACTCCGCTGGAATTAATTTCACAAATCTTACACGATTAGCGAGCCTAATCATGGCTCACTGAGGTTCACACCAATCTCCTAATGTCTGTTGTACTTTTCTAAGCATCGATTGTGGGCGAGAATCAAAGTTAAAACCTGTGGTCTTGAAGATAGTACAGGGAGATTGCAAACCAACAAGTTTTGGCTTTTATATTAACACTATTTAACCATGCAAGCATTCATATAAGGCCCATGTTCCTTTACTTCTACGGTAATTTTGAT
>JANJGK010000023.1:42569597-42585736 GCA_039081455.1 Macrobrachium rosenbergii
TGCGTGCGTGTGTGTGTGTGCTTGCACTAGAATTCCCCTGTTTGTTCGATATTATTTGTGCGTGCATAATTTTCAACAAAGAGATTTAGATGCGTTGTAGTAGTTGTTAATTAATTTACAATAAATATCAATGAAAAATAAAATTACGTTTGATATATTCAATGTTAATTATCGTCTGTGTTATAAGAGATTAAAATGGAAAAATAACGGTTATAACACTGGCACATATTCTCTTTTAAAAATGTTGGGAATAATAATCGCATAAAAGCTTTGATATAACTTGAATTTTATTGTCAAGCAAACAGCAGGAATATAATAAGAGAGAGAATCAAGTTAGTATGAAAAGCTTAATTCTAATTAGTATAACCTTTGGAGCTGCTTTGTACCAACGAACACAGTTTCTTAACCTCAACAATATGCATGTTAGCAAAGAAAACACTGTTAAAAGGAATTTCTGATTACAGTTGTATAAAAAAAAAGACTGTCACTATTTGTAAGGTAGGCTCGATGAGGCATTACTTATAAGCATGCATGGAAAGTGCTTCCAAGAACTCTCCTGCTTTCAGGATGTTGCACTCCTGTCCAATGTTTCTTTCATCCCACCTAACTCTTCCTAACTGTGCATTTTCTTTACGAACCCACATTTATCTCAGAAAACTCTGATACATCATTTCACTCAGTTACTTTTTCTTTTAAATACATCTATATAGCGGAGGTACGTAGAAAAGTGGTAAAAGTATGGTTAAGTTTTTTTTACTTAAGATGGACTGGGCATGTGGAGAGAATGGAGGACTATATGGGTGAAAAGGTGCTACATATTGGTCCTGATACTTACTTTAACAGAAGGAGGCTAGAAATTGCTAAATCTTGTTAATAATTTAAGTTTATATACCTGGCATTTATGACCTGAGGTGAGAAATAACTAATATAGTGAAGACCATGGACCTGCAACTTTATCCCAAAACAATTGTTTAAGCGAAAGCAGCATCATTCCTCTCTCTTCCATCTTTTTAAAGAATTTGCTCATAAAAAGAAAGAAATTGGATGAAAGCAATCTCTAGTTTAATCTTTTCTCTTTAATTTTTTTACTTACATTTCTTAGGTTAATTGGCTTGATGTTGGATGTAACTTCTCCATAAAGTAAATATTAAAATATTGAAAAAATTTAATTGACCATTTCACGATATGGTATCGTATATTCTCATGCAACATGGTTCTTAATAACGAAAATACAAGAACTGTAAGCTACAATTATAACTACCGAAAAGAAATATTTCTCAATTTGAGATTAAATATTTGACTATCTTTGTTATTAACTTCAGTGCTACATTTAGCCTAGAAACTGACCTTCTCATATCGAAACAATCTCTAATTTTCCATTTCTACATTACTCATACAAATTTCATCCAAGAACCCACTAATATCTTGCTACCCCTCCTTTGCCTCATTCTCTCATCTCCCTTCCATTATCCACCGGCATCCCACTTCTGACCCTTTCCTTCCATCCCTCCTCTCCTTTCCTTCGCAATAACCTTGTGTCACATCCACATTAATTGGATTAATCATCTTCTTGTTCACTTGGCTTTTCCTCCGCACAGCTGCGGAGGAGCGTCTGTTCAGTTATTAAATCGCATGTTTGATTTGGATCCAGGAAGCTTCGATTTGTAGGATGTTTGATGCCAATTATATTTGTCTTTGTCTCGCGGAGAATCAAGAGGCAATTGTTACTCGGGATATAATGAGCGTCTCGCTACAGACGGTGAATAAAACAGTTGCTCGGGTTTGAAGCTGTTTGGTGTCATGTTATATGCTTTGTTATTACTGTTTTTTTTTTAGTTTTCTGTAGAAGAGAACTATTGTGCCGGCTTTGTCTGTCCGACCCGTCCGCACTTTTCCTGTCCGCACTTTTTCTATCTGAATTTTTTCTGTCGGCACTTTTTCTGTCCACACTTTTCTGTCTGCACTTTTTCTGTCCGCACTTTTCTGTCCGCATGTTTTCTGTCTGCACTTTTCCTGCCCGCACTATTTCTTTCCGCCCTCAGATCTTAAAAACTACTGAGGCTAGAGGGCTGCAAATTGGTATGTTGATCATCCACCCTCCAATCACCAAACATTCTAATTGCAGCCCTCTAGTCTCAGCAGTTTTTATTTTATTTGAGGTTGAAGTTAGCCGCAATCGTACCTCTGGCAACGATATAGGATAGGCCACCACGGGGCATTGGTTAGTTTCATGGGCCGCGGCTCATACAGCGTTATGCCGAGACCACCGAAAGATAGATCTATTTTCGGTGGCCTTGATTATACGCTGTAGCGGCTGTACAGAAAACTCGATTGCGCCGAAGGAAATTCGGCGCATGTTTTACTTGTTTTTCTATTATCATTCGTTCAGAAGTGCCATTGTTATAATGCCTCAATTGCTAAACTTTTTTTTTTAAATTCTAAATATCAATTTCGACTATTATATAAGATTCTAGGTTTCACATATCGATGATACTGATAAGGAATGGCAATTTTCCAATAATAACTGACTTGAAAAATCTCCTGGGGAACCTGAATTGGCAAGGAATGGCTAGTTTGACACACAACTCTAATCGAATCCATTCAGATTTTTGATAAAGAGAGAAAAGGTAGTTTTGACATTACACCTTACTAAGAACTGAAGATTTATTCCCACTAACGAATATGCTTTATGCTTTGGCTGAAACATTTTTTTTTCTTTTTGCAAAGGAAAAATTTTATAATGTGCAATGGTCGAATGTGAATAAGTACATCTTCAATTTCAAAGCCACGTTAAAAATCAACAAGAAATATAAACAAGCACTCTATTCTACATTTGTATTCGTCATTGAGAAATAAACCTACTTTATCTCGTACATTCATCGTAGTTCTACTGTTTTCACCAACCTCCTTTTCTTCCTGTCATGTTAATAACAGGAAGGCTAACTTTCCACTTGGACCTAAGTCGATGTCAGCATCTGGAGCCCACTGCCTTATTAGAGTTTGCGGTGTTGGCAGCGCTCCTCGTTTCTGGAAGGGGCTTTTCAGGGTAGGGGGAGAGAGGGGGAGGTGGATGGTTCTTGTAAGACGAGGAGGAGGAGGAGGAGGAGGAGGAGGAGGAGGAGGAGGAGGAGGAGGAGGTGGAGGAGGAGGAGGAGGACAAAAGTGAAGTTGAAGGCAAGCAAGGAAAATTGAAAAGTTCGCGGATGTAGCAGAGAGAAACAAGTGGGTATGGAAGATTCTTTTTCGTAACTTATTGATATGAACAAAACTCACATAAATGATTTTATCATTTTCATACACAAAATACATTTAATAATTCCCATTCACGATTTTGCCCTAGAAAAATCCAGAGATGCAAACGACACGATTTCTCGTGTAGTAGAAATCCAAAAAGATTTTAACGACCAAAGAAGTTTCCACATCCGTAGACCTCTCTCTCTCTCTCTCTTTCTCTCTCTCTCTCTCTCTCTCTCTCTCTCTCTCTCTCTCTCTCTCTCTCTAATTGACGCTTTCCCTTTTGTCCAACACCTTTAAAGAATTTATACCGGGGTCGGAAAGAGATCGTTCTCCTCTCGGGCGTTAAGTCTTTTCATCAAGAGGAGAATATCACTGCTCGGCCGAGTGAAAATCGTTGTCAAAATGACAGTAACATTAGGAGAATGAGTGCAGAGGATGAGTGAGGACCTCTTAAAAGAATATATTTTTTTTTTCATCGGGAATGCAGGGATTTTGCTGTAACGCCTCTTTCTTCTTCTTCTTCTTCTTCTTCTTCTTCTTCTTTACATATGATTAAGCCAGGAGGAATACAGTCCATTATTGATATAAGAAATTGCTTAATAATAAAGAAATGGAAAAGATTAATGTAGATCTGAGAATACATGAAAAGGACTGTTAAATAGGAAAGATCCTTATTTGGATCTTTCCTAGATAGTGACCCTCCAAGGGTTTTCGGGGGTCGTTATCTAGGCCTAATATTTCTTGTGGGTCATTATCTTTATGATCTTTACAGTCTTTTGTTTATGTTTTTATGTTTTTTACGGGAATCCCCAAACGGGCTTGTGCTAAACACACGCCGCAAAGGTGGGTATACATACCGGGTTAAAATTTTGGGGGTCACACTCTAGGAAAGATCCAGTTATATTATATTAAAAAAAGCATCTCTGAACATATATCATAATATGTTTTTGTCCAGCTAGAAGCCCATTACCCAAACAATAACTGTATGTAGAATCTCTCTTTGACCAGGATAAATAATATTATAGGAAAACAACTGTACACCAAAGTTTCCAAGACACGAATTAAACATCTATTTTAATCACAGATGCTCGTGCAGAACAGATGCTCCTCAACAGATGGACAGATTAAAAACAAAACGAACGAAGAGTTTAATCTCTATAATATGGATATGACAGGGTCACTCCGAAGGTAAGAGGGGAGGCAGGGAGAAAAGGGACAGACGACAAAGAATGATAATTAAGAAAGGATGGAAAATAAAGGAATATGACAAGGTTATTCCGAAGGTAAGAGGAGAAGCAGGGAGAAAAGGGATAGACGCCAAAGAATGATATCTAAGAAAGGATGGAAAATAGAGGAATATGACAAGGTTATTCCGAAGGTAAGAGGAGAAGCAGGGAGAAAAGGGACAGACGTGAAAGAATGATAGGTGAGAAAGGATGGAAAATAAATGAAGGGGAAGAACGATAGTCTGTCTTCTGAAAATGTCAAAACCCACAGTGATAGTAAAATAGTAAAATAAGAAACATCTTCCCTCTTGCAACCTATACATCATAAGTATTTGTCAAGTTAAAATCTAGAAAGCAATGTGATGCGTAAGATGAAAATTTTAATTATTATAATTATTACTGTTTACAATCCCACGTAGAAGAAGCATCAACAAGATAGAACCTAATTATAAAAAAAAAGTAAAAAATGCTCCGAGGTTTCTTCGGTGCAGTCGAGTTTTCTGTACAGCGTATAATGCTGTATGACCTGCGGCCCATGAACCTTTCTGCCACGGCCCGGTGGTGGCCTGTCCAATAGCGTTGCCAGGCGCACGATCTTAAAAACTACTGAGGCTAGAGGGCTGCAATTTGATATGTTTGATGACTGGAGGGTGGATGATCAACATACCAATTTGCAGCCCTATAGCCTCAGTAGTTTTAAAGATCTGAGGGCGGACAGAAAAAGTGCGGACGGACAGACAAAGCCATCTGAATGGTTTTCTTTTACAGAAAACTAAAAAGATTAACAAAAACTGGAGACGGAAAATTGGGAAAACGAGTCTGAAAGGAAACCATTGAATACAAGATCTTATTATTAATGTTTTAAAAAGTACAAAATTTTCAGATGTATGATAGATATAGTACCGGATTTCCCTTAGTAAATTCAGACTAACACAGGATTAACCTACAAGAAACGAAAAATGAGCTTCAAGCTTTTCAACACTCATAAAATCGGAAGAGGATTGAATTATCTGAGAATTCCTTAACGCATATTCTCTGACTCTGGTCAAGCATATCGCTTTATAATTATTGCGAACAAAGCAACCATAGCATTATAATATGAAAAATAGTTTGATGTGAATATACGCTATTTGAAATGAAAAATACCCCTTTGAAATATGAACACAAATTTGAAAGACATAAGTTGTACCATTGTGACACATTGTTCGAATTACAAAGGAATGGCCTTGTCCACTTCCTTGATAATAAGTTCTCTTTCTACCTATCATCCAGCATTCCACTTTTCTCTCTTCTCCCCATAGCGAAGAGAAGAATCTTATTCTGGGAATTTAGAAATTACTCGAGATATCACTGAAGTTATTCATCTTCATTCTACACTGAAGAGAATACAAACACGCCGAAGTTCAAGTATTTAACACATACCTATTTATTCAGTCGGGTGTTTTACCCATAAGAAAAATTTCATTTCCCTTATGGCCAAGATTATTTCTCTCGGCTTTGAAAACAAAAAAAAAAATACCTTCAAGAGTTTTTTTTTTTTTAAGACTGGGGATGTGTTATAAAACTTTCCACCACAGCCAAGTTGCGTCAGAAAGAGAAGACAGTGTTTATTCAGTTTTCATGTAAGAAGAAAAACCAGCTCTGTAAACATAATGGTTTGTTTATTTTGCTTGATAAATCACCGGGACTGTAAACAACATCAAAGTTTTCGTCTCAAAAATAAGAAAAAATAAGGGGATAGAATTTTTAAGCGGTGAAAGAGAACTTATATAACAAGTCAGTATGTAATAAATGAAGTTTCCTGTATGTGTTTTTAGTTTTCTGTAAAAAAAAAAAAAAAACTATTGAGCCGGCTTTGTCTGTCCGTCTGCACTTTTTCTGTCCGCCCTCAAATCTTAAAAACTACTGAGGCTAGAGGGCTGCAACTTGGCATGCTGATCATCCACCCTCCAAACATCAAACATACCAAATTGCAGCCCTCTAGCCTCAGTAGTTTTTTATTTTATTTAAGTTTAAAGTTAGCCATAATCGTACTTCTGGCAGCGTTTTAGGTACTAACAACATAGGCCACCACCGGACAGTGGCTGAGTTTCATGGGTGGTGGCTAAGAGTTTTATGGGAAGTGGCTGAGGCCACCACCGGACAGAAAACTCGATTTCTTTACTTGTTTTTTATTCTTTTGTGCTAGGAACAAGGTGAATAATGCATCAACTCCTTCCTATCTTATACAGAAGCTACGAGACCTTTCCTCTCTATTTTCACGGTTGAAATAAAAGCAAATTAAAAACGAATCGGCGATCAGTTTTGTTCGTCGTGTCTATTAACGATTCACCACCTGATCTGCGACTGGAAATCATTAATGAGCAGGCGATATTTGAATATTAAGTTTGCCTCTGTGGATACAAGAGCTGCTGGAGGATACAACATCGTTAATTCAGTACTCTCCGTACCCCGTGCTATCGAAGAGACTACTCTGCCCTTTTCTGAAAACGAAAATTCTCACTGGCGAAAGGCTTGTATATATATATATATATATATATAATCACACAGAGTACATATATACATAACATTAAGTAAGTATAACTATACAAATACTAAGGATATATATATATACAAAAATACATATACACATACGTATAACTGAATCACGAAAATATGGAACGTGTTGAATATATAAATAAAGACAAAATCCACGAAGGAAAGAGAATCACTGGAATGCTGCGAGGTCTTTCGACTGTCGCCCTTTACCTAGCAGCTGAAGAAATAAAAAAGCAAGTTTACAAAGAAAGCTCATATAAATGACAGATGGGGATTACAAAGTAAAAAATATGTAGGTGGAATCCAACACAATTGAAAATCCTAATCCTTTATAAATCCGATTAAATATTTAACCCTGTTTTGGCAATTCTACTAATTCTTCAATTGTGCCGGATTCCAGGTACATATTTTTTCCTTTGCAATCCCCATCTATCATTTATATGAGCTTTCTTTATAAACTTACTTTTATATTTCTTCAGTCTGCTAAGCAAAGGACGACAGTCGAAATGCCTCGCAGCACTCCAGTGTCTCCCTTTCCTTCGTGCATTTTGTCTTTATTTATACACACACACGCACACATATATATATATATATATATGTATGTATATATATACACACACACACACACACACATATATATATATATATATATATATAACCCTAGTAAAACCGCGAGCGATGCAAAGCATCAGAGTTCTAAATATGCACGCAACACTCTTTCGTAGAGAGACCTCAACTCATACGTTTGTATTTCCCCCAGAATTATTTAGGAGAGAAATAAATTGGAAGGAGGGCACAGCCCGTTAGACCATTTTGTCTCTGAAATTCCACGACTAACGGATGAAAAATTTACCGCCTGAATTGTTCAATTTTCGGGAACTGCTTTTTTTTTTTTTTTTTTTTTTTGGAGACCCGGTGTCCGATCATTTATTATTTCAATGAATTTCTCGGACTATCAACAAAGCCGGAGCACCGTCTGAATTTACAGCGCGGAACAAAGTCAAACTGTATTACGCGGGAGTATATAGATGCGATGAGTTTTTTTCTATATGGCTTTGCGGTTCCTGTTGGGAATAATCTTTTTGGCCTCTGCATATTCGCTTATGCTGCGGTTTTATTTTAGGAATATTTGACCATTTCTTTTTATTTTGACTGAGCCTTCAAACTTTCAATGAAGCCAGCTGTTGTATATCTGTATATTAATGAGAGAATCCCTGAGAATATAATTAAATTAAAAATATGGCTGCTCTTCGCAAATGTTTGGAAAAATATCCTTGAGCACAGCGTCAAATTCTGTTTACAAAGATATATATATATATATATATATACAAACACACACACACCCACACACACACATATATATATAAAGTATTTGTATATATATATATATATATACTATGCACATGTATATATATATACATATATGTATATATATATATATATATATATATAAATATATATACATATACATACTATTATACACACACTTAAGGTGCTTATCGCAGGCAGCCTATTGTCTTTCATTTTAAAGAATCTATATACTGTTATGAAGTTGCTATCCCCCATGCCTATTATCAGTGGTGCCAGGATAACATATATATATATATATATATATGTATACATACATGTACGAGTATATATATATTATACTATACATATATATGTATATATGTATATGTGTGTGTGTATATATACATTCAACATGCAAATGCGTTATATACGCTTAATGACCTAGTGCATCACAACGCACCCAGATATGATAATAAGGGATTTGAAAATGCTACGATATATGACGGGACATTTAGATTAAAGAGAAAGGCTGAGAGAGTTGCATTTACAATTGTTTATAATAGCTACGTGCATTATGGACGAGTGCCTAAAAAAATGTTTTTTTAAGCACTGAATATTTTGCAGAGTTATTTTGCATTTTCTGAGTCTCTCTCTCTCTCTCTCTCTCTCTCTCTTTGTCTCAGTCTCTCTTTCTCTCTCACACACACATACACACGCACACGCGCGCTTTCTCTGTCTCTCTCTCTCTCTCTCTCTCTCTCTCTTTGTCTCAGTCTCTCTTTCTCTCTCACACACACATACACACGCACACGCGCGCTTTCTCTGTCTCTCTCTCTCTCTCTCTCTCTCTCTCTCTTACGTACACGCCAGGACCCACTTATAATTATGTGCTGCTTCACGCATACACACACACTTACACACATGCTTGCTGTTTCTCTCTCTCTCTCTCTCTCTCTCTTACATTCACACTCACGCTAGTTCTCTCTCTCTCTAACACACACACACACCTACACTGCTTTCTCTCTCTCTCTCTCTCTCTCACGCTAGCTCTCTCTCTCTCTCTCTCTCTAACACACACACACGCACACTGCTTCTCTCTCTCTCCCTCTCTCTCTCTCTCTCTCTCTCTCTTTCTCTCTCTCTCATTTTGTAATATAAAAGGCTTGCTTTAGGTCATAAATCTTATTATCTGATATTAATAGGATTAGAACTTATTTACCATGCTCTCTATCTCAATATTTTGGTTGTTTACCTGGTGGTAATCGAATCACAGTTCTCTCTCTCTCTCTCTCTCTCTCTCTCACGATGAAATAAAGGCTTGTTTTTAGATATAAATCTGATTATCTGATATTAACATGATTAGAATTGTTTAGACATTGTATCTCAGTATTTTAATATTATGACTATGTACTTGGTGGGAATCGAATCACAGCTCTCTCTCTCTCTCTCTCTCTCTCTCTCTCTAGAAGGAAATTCTTTTTCAAAATTTCACCTTTGTAAACATAGGAACCGTTTACCCTGCACAAAGCGTTTATAATATATATATATATATATATATATATTAGAAAAGGTTCGTTCCTATTCATATAACTGAACTTTTTACTATGAACCACATCATTTTTGCATTCCACCAAAAGACAAATGATTAGACTTTTTACAATATATATTTTACTTCGCTTGGTGCAATGAAGAAAACACACACACAGACACACACACACACATATATATATATATATATAGATAGATAGATAGATAGAAAGATAGAAAGATAAATGGATAGATATGTAGATACATATTGGCCGGCAACCGTGATAAGAGAACAAGTTGCCAATATTAATGCTAAACAAAAGAACAACAAGGCTATTTTTTTTAAATCCTTCACTCTCCGGCAACGACCTTCTCGGGTATCTTTGAAGAAGAAGAAATTATTTCTTACCTGAGGCAAATAATAATCTCTTTTTCTCTCTATCCCTTTCTTGAATTAAGCCTAAGAATTAATCTGACAGACATAAATGATATTAGATAATATTTTCTATGTAGTGAACTTGACGAATTATCGGTATTGTCGATAAATAAATGAGAAATATATAAACACTTCAGCTTCACAATTTAGTTCCCACTTCCATTACGCAAAAGGGAAAAAACATGCGACATCTGTCGTACTAAACTCGACGCAGCGAATATCCGACGGCTCAGCACCCCGTCGTAAAACCGACATTTTATACGTCCAAAGATAGGAATCTGTTAGTGGCGCTTTTTATTATTATTTTTTTCTTTTTAAAGAACCGACGGGTTTTATACGTCCATGCGAAGGTTTGGAGTGGGGTCTCTGTCACCATAAAGCCAATGTTATGAGGCTTATCCTCTGGAAATGCTCGCGATGGCCTTAGTACTAGCAGTGTTCAGCCCTCCCATAATATTAGTCTTCTTACGAGGGCTGTTAAAAGGTTCGGGACAGTCTCGCGTCTCCATGAGGGAGGCGGTGAATTGTTTCGCCTTTTAAAATTGGTACTAATAAGGTAAAATGTTAGAGTTCATTTTGTTCGTTAGGGAGAGAGAGAGAGAGAGAGAGAGAGAGAGGTCCTTGCTGGACGTACACAAAAATAATTTACAACGTTCGAAATTCTGGGGCATTATACAAACAGAGAGAGAGAGAGAGAGAGAGAGAGAGTCCTTGTTGGTCGTACACAAAAATGATTTAAAACGTTCGAAATTCTAGGGCATTATACAAACGAGAGAGAGAGAGAGAGAGAGAGAGAGAGAGTCCTTGTTGGTCGTACACAAAAATAGTTTAAAACGTTCGAAATTCTGGGGCATTATAGAAACAGAGAGAGAGAGAGAGAGAGAGAGAGAAAGTCCTTGTTGGTCGCACACAAAAATAATTTAAAACGTTCGTAATTCTGGGGCATTATACGAACACAGAGAGAGAGAGAGAGAGAGAGAGAGAAACTGATTAGCCATAAATATCTGTCTGGGATACGAGTGTTTTATCTCCGTTCTTTTTAATAAAGTTGTTAAAGTTGTGTTTCCAGAAGCAACACAAAGGAGCGATTGTTGGTTTCACTATTCATCTCTCCGATTTTTAGCTCTGGAAAACATCTCTCTCTCTCTCTCTCTCTCTCTCTCTCATAAAGATAGTGCCATAATCAACGATCCCCAATCTATCAGAATAAACTATCTCCAATCTTATATTCTCTCTCTCTCTCTCTCTCTCTCTCTCTCTTTACTATAAAGACCCTTATAAAGATAAAGAGAGAGCCATTATCAATGATCTTCCAACTATCAGAATAAAGTATCTCTACCCATATCCTCTCTCTCTCTCTCTCTCTCTCTCTCTCTACTATAAAGACTCTTATAAAGATAGAGAGAGAGCCATTATCACTGATCTTCCAACTATCAAAATAAACTCTCACTCTCTCTCTCTCTCTCTCTCTCTCTCTTTACTATAAAGACCCTTATAAAGATAGACAGAGAGCCATTATCAATGATCTTCCAACTATCAGAATAAACTATCTCTACCCTTATCCTCTCTCTCTCTCTCTCTCTCTCTCTCTCTCTCTCTCTCTCTCCCGTGGACAGTCTTGAGCACCTTATTCAGCAGGATGATAAACTCCTAAATTTGTAACAACTTTCCCTATGAATATTAAGCGAATGAGATCATACACCGTTTCATCCCAGATCAAAGGACGCGACCAAACTTGGAATGACCTTAAATTTAAGTATTGTTTTTGATGCCTGGCTTCGGTCTCTAAAGCGAAAATATTAAAAATAATGCAATGCCAACCTCCATATTACTGCAATCCCTTCAAACGTAAATTCTGTAATCCAAATTTGATTATTTTTTTTTTATCTGGGGCATATATTTTTTCAAGTACACACTAATAGAATGGGCAAAGTTCGACCCTTACTTAGCCAAAGGAAGTAATGAACACAATAGAATGAAGATCGTGTGACAGAGAGGATATTGGTCAAAGAGAGATGACACCCAAATTCGCACATAATGAAAAGTATAAAGTTATGTGTTCACAGGAAAAACTATTAAATATGATAAACTAATGAACTCACTGTATTTAAAAAGACTGTTGCTTTTGAAAAATGAGCCTTAAGGTGAACGCCAGTAAATTCCAAGCCCAACCAGTTCCTAATTTCTCGCACAATTCATAAAGGATAAAATCTTACAGTTTAATAACCTACATCCTGCACGATTAAAGAGATACTGCTGTAAAGGTCAATTAGCGAGATTCTCCTGATATGTATGTTACATTTTCTTGTAGTAAAGAAGAAGAAGAATAAGAAGAAGAAGAAGAAGAACCTTGTAGTAAGGGAGAAGAAGAAGAAGAAGAATCTTGTAGTAAAGAAGAAGAATCTTATAGTAGAGAAGAAGAAGAAGAAGAAGAAGAAGAAGAAGAAGAAGAAGAAGAAGAAGAAGAAGAAGAAGAAGAAGAAGAATCTTGTAGTAAAGAAGAAGATGAAGAAGAAGAAGAAGAATCCTGTAGTAAAGAAGAAGGAGAAAAGAAGAAGAAGAATCTTGTAGTAAAGAAGAAGAAGAAGAAGAAGAAGAAGAAGAAGAAGAATCTTGTAGTAGAGAAGAAGAAGAAGAAGAAGAAGAAGAAGAACTGCTTAACTCTTCGTGTCCTGCGGAGGTTAAAATGATAATAATAATAATTCTGGTGGGGCACAAGTAATATGGATCATCCTACATCTGTGATACAAATCTTCACCACTGGTTCACAAATTTCTACCAGTCTCAGTAATATCCCAAGTCATCAATGGCACTACCTAGACAAACCCACTATTACGAAAGATAAAAGGAACAGATTAAAAATATAAAGAAAATATATAATTAAAAGGGAAGTTATTTTCCACTCTAATCACACCAACATAAAATAAAAAATCTCACTCACTTATTCCGTTCGGTTATTTATAGTCCATTGTGACCAGCAGAAATTATTATTTCATATAGAACTTTGAGCTTTAAAGTGAAGAGTTGAGTCCAAAACGATTGTGCTGTTGAAATATGCTAAATTATTTAGAGGCCGTTCAAGAACCTGGGCACCTCTTATTGTCAATCTCATATTGATAAGGAGAGACGAATTGGTTCTCGACATTTCATTAAATATAAACAACGAAATCCCGGCGAATTTTACTCTTTATCCTGAAAGTCAATACAAAACCACGATAAAAGAAATAATAAGTCATGTCGTATCACAAGAATTCACGTCAGAACCGAACTTTTTGTCCAGCTTTTATGAGGACCCATTCAGAGACACGTACAGCCAAATGAATTATCATCCCAAAAATTAGGTAACCTTCATTACATGATAATGAGATTCGCAATTACCCCGCTATGAATTAATCTCGTACACGGCGCTCGACTATGCGCTCTCATTAACCGTTCAATAGACCTCATTTAATACCCTGATAGCGCAATTTGTGGAATTATGCAAACCATCGCCCACTTCTCTACGAATTCTGTCGTCTCATCTACCTCATGGGGGAAAACACTTGGCTTTTTAAGCAGAGACCAAATCTTTTCTAGATGCGGAGACTAGTTTTTAGTTTTCTATAAAAGAAAGCTATTGTGCAGGCTTTGTCTGCCCGCACTTTTTCTGTATGCCCTCAGATCTTAGAAACTACTGAAGCTAGGGGCTGCAAATTGGTGTGTTGATCATTCACTCTCCAATCATCAAACATATCAAATTGCAGACCTCTGGCCTCGGTAGTTTTTATTTTATTTAGGGTTAAAGTTGGCCATAACCGTGCTTCTGGCAACGATATAGAATAGGCCACCACCGGACCGTGGTTAAAGATTCATGGGTCGCGGCTCATACAGCATTATACCGAGACCACCGAAAGATAGATCTATTTTCGGTGGCCTTGATTATACGATGTACAGAAAACTCGACTGTGCCGAAGAAGCTTAGACGCATATTTTACTTTTTTTTTTTTTTTTAAGACAAAGAGACCAGTCTATTTCGTACCGAGACCATCTTTTTATGAAGAGTGACGTTTATTTCAAATAACAAGACTTTTCTATACAAAACAAAATTATTCTCATGGTTTATATAAGTCTTCGCAGTTATTGAGACGCAAAAACCACTGGGTCTTAGATGATGAAAAGCCTTTAGAAAAGCGAAGACCATTTTAATTTTTAGATACAGACCCAAGTTTATTTATAGAATTCCGAGACCATTTTCAGGAAGAGATGTCGATTGTTTTTGAAGCAGGGAATATTTTCGTAAATGCGGAGACCAAATGCCTATGGATGCAGAAACAAATTTCTTAGATGCAGAGATTATTTTTCAGATGACTGAGTAATTTTTGCTAGACGCAGGGGACATTTTTTAAGGCACAGACCAACGGGGAAGACAAGAGAATGAACTGGGAAGGGAAATGAATAGATCTTGACCAGGAGAGAAGAGTTAGACCCCATGAATTATGGAAGACTGTATTCAAATGTAAAACAAACTAGTGCACTTGTCTATCCGAAAAAAAATATAAGGAGGAAGAATAAAGAGAGTCCCCGAATTCTCTCTCTCTCTCTCTCTCTCTCTCTCTCTCATTCAGAGGAGAATTATGCAAATCCAAATCTTGTAATCTCAGTCAATATCAGACGCATGGTAACATAAATTTCAATCGAATATTTATAGGGGGAAAGGGATGCTGATTACTATCAGACTTCTGAATTAATCAGCAAAATACATTTTTGGTTTTCAATCAAGGTATGGTATTACAAAATAAGCTAAAAATCATTGGTTTGGAACTGCTTAATACACAACCTACACACGCGCACGTAGTCTGGCAGCCAGACATGTTTATTTAGTCTAACCTTATTCTTTCTGGTATAGTCTTTTCTTCTCTCTGTTTATTATTCAAGGCTGTTACAACCATAATCATAATCCAAATTAGCTTTGAGCTCATCCCCCTGAGCAGTTTCTAGATCAGTTGAAGATCCAGTTTTACCGTTGTCGTATACTACAGATTTATCAGAAATGCCTTATCATTTGAGGCCTTCACTAGAACAACAGCTCATCTGCTTACAATAAATAAAAAGAAAAACGCATTTGAAATTTGGCATCTTTCAGATCGCGTTATCGTCTTGCAATTGAAAGATCAGGGTTCGATCCCGATGTGAGTCAGAAATTTATTTCTGTTCCGCGCGTGATTGTGTGTTGATTATTTCTAATATATATATATATATATATATATATATGGATAGTATCTGTGACGAGGGATAGCAACCCGGCAGTACCAATCCATTTATCATTTCTAAATTCCCCTTCGGTGATAATTCCCCATCGGAGATATTCCCGAGGTAGCATGAATTTGATATTAAGCGACATTTGTAGCTTCATTTATATATATATATATATATATATATATAGATGCTATGACATAATAAAGCCCAGTGTGTCTAATTTATATCTATCTATACTAGAACTAACCTTACCTAACTTAATCTAATCTAATCTTAGCCTAACCCAACCTAATTTCCGATGGTAAGCACAACCCGTAGGCTAATCCGAAACATCGTGCAGGTACGCTGTCGTTCTATTGAAGGCTTCAATCATGGAATACGGTCAGAGACTTTGTCTCGGTTGCAAATGAAATAGTTTCAACTCTTGTCGAAACTATTTCATTTGCAACCAAGAAACTAAACCGAGACCACCAGTGTATTAATACATTCAACTGATACACTTACTTCTTTACAAGTATTATTCATGGTAATTTCAATAAAAAGATATACACCCATTTTCGAAAATCTCTAACGGAATAATAAAACCATCAGTCATGTTATTGAAATTCACTACAACTATTTGAATTAAAAATCAGAGGCCTGGAAGCTTT
>JANJGK010000023.1:42585836-42588336 GCA_039081455.1 Macrobrachium rosenbergii
AATCATGATTTACGAGAATTGTGTCAGAAAGCTAAAGCCTTAGGGAGAGAGAGAGAGAGAGAGAGAGAGAGAGAGAGAGAGAGAGAGAGAGAGAGAGAGAGAGAGAGAGAGAGAGAGTGAGAGTTTCCCCGTCAATGTTATTCAGTTTTCGTTCCTATATTTCTCTGGTTTCTTAGTTTGTAGCTTTCAAACAAAGGAACAATAAAGTAGAATGTGTCCCACTGTTTTGTTAGCTTAATTGCTTGAGTGAAATATTATCCGAAAGATGATAGTTTTCCTTTATTCCTGCAATTCTTTTCCTTTGAAATCTTAAAAGTGCAGTCGCGCCTTAATCCCCTTAGTAATGTCCCTTCAGGTAGAATCAAGGCCCTCCAAATATACTGGTATATTTGAAGGACGTTGGGTGGAATATAGAGTAAGGGCACCACGGACGTAACTACCCACCAAAAGATTCTTGTATCTAACCAAACATTTGCTTGAACCACTGCGGTAAAGGACCGGATTCGTTGGTTTTATGTAAATTATAGTGGCTTACTCACTTCGAAATCTGTTGTACGTACTTATCCAAGGAAGGGTAGTTTCTGTAAACTATATTGCGTACACCAACAGTCTGTTGTACGTACTTATCCAAGAAAGGGCAGTTTCTGTAAACCATATTGGCGTACACCAACAGTCTGTTGTACGTACTTATCCAAGAAAGGGCCGTTTTCTGTAAAACTATAATGGCGTACACTAACAGAGTCTGTCGTACGTACACGTCCAAAAGAAGGGAGGACGCCATGAACACTTCGTTCACTTGTAAAATAGATGACAGAGCACTTGTCAAATGGCCTTCGTAGGGCATCTAGGTCCTCTTCGGCGTTGACTCTCGTTCAAGTGACGTCACGGTAACTGTGGTATGGAGATGGGGGTCGGGGGGGTGGGGGGGTGTGGGGGGAAATGCATGAATGCATTGGCACAGGATCATACTGAAGACCCTTTCCCCATTTCTCCATTCATTCATCTTTTGCTCTACAGAGTTCCTGGCAGTCTTCCTCTTCTGAAGGATTTGCAGAGTTCCCGATAAATATATATATATATATATATATATATATATATATATATATATATATATATATATATATATATATATATATATATATATATATATATATAGATATATATATATAGATATATATATATATAATATATACATATATATATACATATATACATATATATATATATATATATATATATATATATATATATATATATATATATATATATACATATATTTATCGGAACTCTGCAAATCCTTCAGAAGAAGAAGACTGCCAGGAACTCTGTAGAGCAAAAGATGAATGAATGGAGAAATGGGAAAAGGGTCTTCAGTATGATCCTGTGCCAATGCATTCATGCATTCCCCCCCCCCCCACACACCCCCCCCCCCCCCCACCCGGCCCCCCCACCACCCCACCCCCGCCCCCCATCTCCATACCACAGTTACCGTGACGTCACTTGAACGTGAGTCAACGCCGAAGAGGACCTAGATGCCCTACGAAGGCCATTTGACAAGTGCTCTGTCATCTATTTTACAAGTGAACGAAGTGTTCATGGCGTCCTCCCTTCTTTTGGACGTGTACGTACGACAGACTCTGTTAGTGTACGCCATTATAGTTTACAGAAAACGGCCCTTTCTTGGATAAGTACGTACAACAGACTGTTGGGTGTACGCCAATATGGTTTACAGAAACTGCCCTTTCTTGGATAAGTACGTACAACAGACTGTTGGTGTACGCCAATATAGTTTACAGAAACTGCCCTTCTTGGATAAGTACATACAACAGATTTCGAAGTGAGTAAGCCACTATAGTTTACATAAAACCAACGAATCCGGTCCTTTACCGCAGTGGTTCAAGCAAATGTTTGGTTAGATACAAGAATCTTTTGGTGGGTAGTTACGTCCGTTGTGCCCTTACTCTATATTCCACCCAACGTCCTTCAAATATACCAGTATATTTGGAGGGCCTTGATTCTACCTGAAGGGACATTACTAAGGAGATTAAGGCGTCGACGCAGATCTTCGTCAATAACGGTTTCTCAAACATAATGGTTGAACAGCAAACCAGAATTACGGTAAAGAAATGGTTTTCCCTTGACATGTGGCACCATCTCATGTACCAGGGGGGAAACCAAAAAAGTAAAAAAGGAAAAAAATAGTCTTGTTGCAAAATTTGACAAAAATGTCATGATATCAACTCAAAACTTGAGCATTTTATATATAAGAAAAATGGTCAGCATTCTTAAGAGGGATATCTAAAACGTCCTTTGCCGAATGGAATCCTCATGCGCGGAAGAAAAAAGAACATAAACAGAAGTATAAGCTCTGTAATTATTCGGAGTTCAAATACAGCACAATTACTAATAATCAATGAAGTTTAATGACAGCGGAGGGCAGTTTGATATTTCTAAGTTCCCGAAACCGCGCGAACATTAAGTGCCCGGAGTTTAATTGCCA
>JANJGK010000023.1:42595836-42608336 GCA_039081455.1 Macrobrachium rosenbergii
TAATATATATCGTGTCCAGTCTAGATAGGGGCTCCCTATTCACGTAGGTGACTATGAGAGACGTATTAAAATTTTTGCTAAGCAAATAGGCCCTGTGTGCTGATCGTGTTTGATCTGAAAGCGACCTTAAAACAAGTGTAACTTGGCGTTACCAACCATTTTGTTTGTTTGATGCCTATAAACCTAATTTCAGATTGGTGGCACCCATAAACATAATTTCAGATTAGTGGTGCCAGGGCAGACAAACAGGTTTGCAGGAGGAGGGTGGATGTCTCTCCTAACCTCCCACTTCCCTACCTACCCCGCCCCACCCGTGGGTGGCTGTGTTATGTCTCCCCTGCTGTCACCCGGGGAGGACAAACAAAATTAGACCCACTCGGGATTTATTATGATAGAAACAGCAAATTACACGTTAACACTATATAGAAACCCCACTTTCTCATTACCCTATATTCATATCTTCAGTTGCTGTATTTCATTAAGAGCTCTGTTTCCGAGAATAAGGACCACGCCTCTGAACCTCTTAAAAAGAGGCTTAACAAGCGAATCACATTTTCTTTTGAACTCTCAAAGGCAGGGCTAAAAAAAAATTTAAAAACTAAGCCATCCACACTCCAAAAGAAAAAAAATAATAGAAAAACATAATTACGCTCCTTGATAGCACCATCAAAATTAGCGGAACTTCGGGTTGACCAAATCGTATAGGTTACGGTCGCCCAAATATTATCGTATTTGCAGCCAGTATTTACAGACTTAAAGAAATAATCCATATATTCACACACACACACATCGATATATATATATATATATATATATATATATATATATATATATATATATATATATATATATATATATATATATATATATATATATATATATATATATATATATATATATATATATATATATATATATATATATATAAAAATATATATATATATATATATATATATATATATATATATAAATATATATATATATATATATATATATATATATATATATATATATATATATATATATATATAAATGTCCCAATAATTATTTCTCCAATCATCTAACCACTACCACGCCATATATTCATCTCGTTATACGAACATATACATCCATCCATTAATTAGCTCGGCCGCAGTCTTCCTCACGTAATGAGATATCCGGTTTCCTTATCCTGTAATCGTCTTTAAATAACGCCGTAATTCGCTATAAATTACGGCTTTTCCTTCCCCCACGCCCCCCGCCGCCGCCCCCCCTCTTCCCGCGACGTCTTCTTACAATTAATACAGCAGAATAAAAATGTGGCTAAAAATACAATTCGGAGCCGTTCATTAATTTTGAGATGACGGTGATCCTGGAAAGAGAGAAGAAGCGGGTTTCCAGTGTCTATAATGACTCGACTTAGTAACGTTCATTATACGTCGTTTGTTCATGTTACCAATAATCACCAAAGACGGTTTTTTTTTTTTCAGGTTCATAATGACTGAAAATGCGGTGGAAAATTGACATGCATTATAGAATATAAATTAGTGCCTATCTACGAGTTTTGTTTTGAAGGGATTATTAGCATGACACTACAGACCACAATGAACAATTGAAACGAGACTGCTGCCAACCAAGCCACATAGCGTCTCGTCTTTCAATTGAAAGACCTGGGTTCGATCCTGATGTGAGTCAGAAATGTATTGCTGTTCCACACGTGACTGTGTGTTGATTATCACTCTCTCTCTCTCTCTCTCTCTCTCTCTCTCTCTCTCTCTCTCTCTCTCTCTCTCCATATATATATATATATATATATATATATATATATATATATGTATGTATAACTGAATCACGAAAACGTGATGAATGTATAATATAAAGAGAATTAATGTGTTGTACTAAAAATTTTTAGGTGGTCTGTCACAAACCTATATAATCTTTTAATTGTCCTGTCCCTGCTCCTGAACGGTTGATCCTAATCCTTTGTAAAAACCTCTTAAATATTTAATCCTGTTTTGGCAGTTCTACTAATTCTTCAATTGTGTTGGATTCCAGGTACATATGTTTCCTTTATAATCCCCATCTGTCATTTATATGAGCTTTCTTTGTAAACATACCTTTATATTTCTTCAGTCTGCTAAGTAAAGGACATAGCGTCGAAAGGCCTTGCAGCACTCCAGTGTTTCCGTTTCCTTCGTGGATTTTATCTTTATATATATATATATATATATATATATATATATATATATATATATATATATATATATATATATATATATATATATATATATATATATATATATATATATATATATATATATATATATATATATATATATATATTTACGTTGATACGTATGCATCTCCCATGTAGTCTACGTCAAAATGAAAATCAAACAAAAATTCTTTTATTCAATATTGAGCGAACAAATGCCCCATAAATAGCTGCTACCGACCCCAGAAAGAGTGAGTTAAAATGGTGAAATATTTCTCAAGTCCTGGAGATAAACATTAGAATTTATATTTAATTACGGAGCCATCAGTTCCTTGAATCACTATAATTCCCTAATATTATTTCATGCCGTGATCCGAACTTATGGTCGATTTAGCGAGAATTAAAACTTTCATGGCGACTCATTTTCTGCTGTAAATTTCTTGCTCGGAACATTATGACAATATTAATAATGCTGATGATAATTTTGGCCTCGTTGAAATCATTTACTTGTATTATATACAATAACATTATACATTTAAACTGGATACACAAAAACAAAAACTTCCGTCGAGTCGAAGCGTTCTGGTTATCTCAGCAAGAGATTGGAAGTCTGCGCATTTTGCCTTTCACTTATTCAAGTGGCTCCTTTTCCTGACTGCTACAGATTACTGTATAAATTCTATAAATGCTGAGCGTAAATTCGATGGCCCTACCTTGTAAACAAAAAAACGAAAAACTCAAGGCCTCAAACAAGCTTGTCATTCTCTCACATAAAAAAAAAAAACTTTGAAAACGTCAGAATTACCTGTGGTCTGTGCGCATGTGTTGACGTCTGTTCTCCGTGCGTGGTACATTAGTGTGTACAGAAAAATTATAATTTTTCCCCTCCGGAAATATCAGAGGTCGAATTCAATGGCGTTCGCTTCCTGAAAATCCATTCTGACTAATTACTAAAGCAGCTTTGAGTCTAGATTTACCAAAGATTCGGCAAATATAGCTGTTGGCGAGAGATAATTTGATTTGGAAATCGAAAGGTCATACGTCAGTTGTCGTGCGCAGCAGGCTGTCTCTTTCATTTGTGAGATACATCGAATACAATTGATTGGTCGCATGATACACCAGTCATTAAGTGGCGTTGCGGGAACAAGGGTCAAAGAGAACCAAAATTAACAGCCATCCTTTTCTGAGATACACCGAATACAACTGATTGATCGCATGATTCACCAGTCATCAATGGTGTTACAGCAACAAGGGTCACAGAGATCCAAAAATTAACAGCTATCCTTTTCTCTTATGAGATACATCGAATATAACTGATTGATCGTATGATTCACCAGTCGTTAAGCGGCGTTGCGGGAACAAGGGTCACAGAGAGCCAAAATTAACAGCCATCCTTTTCTCTTATGAGATTCATCGAATACAACTGATTGATCGCATGATTCACAAGTCAATTAAATAGCGTTACGGGAACAAGGGTCACAGAGAACCATAAATTAACAGCTATCCTTTTCTCTTATGAGATTCATCGAATACAACTGATTGATCGCATGATTCACCAGTCATTAAATGGTGTTACAGGAAAACAGGTGTCACAGAGCACCAGAAATTAACAGCTTTGATAAGATTAGTGAGACTGAAATGATAGTGAAGTGATAACACTTGAAAACTAAGAAAGTGCCATTTTGTTGTTATCCTGTTTAACAATGACAGCACTACAGGACCAGCTGACTTATTCTGATAATGGTGTGCATTCTATAGTTACCAAATCATGTCAGAAATGTTAATAAGGCAGCTTACTTCTTTAAAAGAAAGTAATAGAGAATTCTTATCAGAAGTAGAATAACAGATATTGCAGATAATTCCCATTTTTTTTTCCTTGCGTTATGTACCTGGGAACTTTGTTTCTAGAATTAGAAGTACAAGATCCACACTATAAGAATGAGCTTTAAGAATACGTTGAGAATTTTTTTTCGTCATTCAAAAGCTGATGCGTACTAAAGCTGTATTATATACAAACACACACACACCCATGTATATATTATATATATATATATATATATATATATATATATATATATATATATATATATATATATATATATATATATATATATATAATTTATATATATATATATATATATATATATATATATATATATATATATATATATATATATATATATATATATATATATCCTGTATATGCATAATATATTTATTTATATTTATATATATATATATATATATATATATATATATATATATATATATATATGTGTGTGTGTGTGTGTGCGTGTGTGTGTGTGTGTGTGTGTGTGTGTGTGTGTGCGCGTGGATATGATAGAAACTCAGAAAAAATAAAAACTTTTTGAAGTCATTCAACTCCAGTTTCAGCTTTCCTATATTCTGAATTTTAAAATAAAAAGAAACAGGTCGACAAACAGACATGCTGGAAAAATACTTTGATGCTGCTCTGGGCCTTCAAACAGGAAACAAGAAACAAATAAAATAAAAACAAGAAAAACTCTGCAAAACCATTAATCCCTTTGAGTAACAACCCCAATTAAAAAAGTTAAAAAAAAATTATAAAAGAATTCCACCCTTGAACTTTACACATTCAGTACTGACTGGCATTTTACAGTTATTTATGTACAAATACGTCAAACTGAGTGGATTCGGAGTGGATGGCTTAATCTGCTAAAAGAGAGCAGGTTTATATTTAGCTAAAATATTTCTTAAGTCAGTGGTGTTCCCAACGTGGGCATACCGGGGCGGGGGGGGGGGAGTAATTTGATTTTTAAGGGGCATCACGATTTTAGAGGTGATTACGTGGGGCATGGCCAAAAATAGGTTGAGAGCTTTCAAGACCTTACACGGTAAACATGAAATACTTGAAATTTCAATAGTATCACTTAAGTATAGAGCATTTGGGTTTTAGGGTATTCCAGAAGCTTATTTCCTCTAAATGAATTCAACGGGAGAAAAACTTTGGATTATGGATTATAAATTATATTTTCTCCTTTTCTTAAGAATTTAACTTTGATCAAAAGAAACTCTGTGAATTAGCTAAAGTAACATTAGTTTTGAGAAACATTACTAAGTTCTCCCTTCATTCAAAAGAAACTAAAAATTAGCGAGAGTATTTGTTTTAAGGGACATTACAAAATTCCCTCTTCATTCAAAAGAAACTATAAATCAGTGAGAGGTAATATTCGCTTTAAGCAACATTACAAAATTCCCCCTTCATTCAAAAGAAAGTATAAATTAGCGAGGAGTAAGTCATATTAGTTTTGAGAAACATTACTGATTCACCCCTTCATTCAGAGAAACTGTAAATTAGCGAGAAGTAATATTAGTTTCGAGAAACATTGCAAAGTTCTCCCTTCATTCCAAAGAAACTATAAATTAGCGAGAATATTTGTTTTAAGGAACATTAAAAAATTCCCCCTTCATTCAAAAGAAACTCTGAATTAGCGAAAAGTGAGTAACATTAGTTTTGAGGATCATTACAAAGTTCCCCCCCTCCCCGCCAACATTCAAAAGAAACTTTGAATTAGCGAGAAAAAAGTAACATTAGTGTTGAGAAACATTACAAAGTCGCCCCCCCCCCTTTCACTCAATCAGTTTTTACCAGTGAAATCGTTTCTCGTCGGCAGGAAAATTCTCAATCGTGAATTTCGGAGCGCTATGAATCTGTATATTGCATCAAATGAAATTCTGTTTCCATAAATAGATCAAAGCTACCCGGAATATTTGTCGGAGCTAGCGAATATATTTTGCGAAATGCAAAATGTCTTTCGCGCTTTTACGAATGCAAAATAGGACAGTATATGGATGTGGTAAAGAATATAGAATATATTTAAAGAATATTTTTCTACTGAAGGGTCACTTACCTTCCAGGCCTCTGAGTTTCTAGATTTAAGTTAGGAAGCTTTTATTTATAGAAAACTTACATACTCTATATACATACATATATATATATATATATATATATATATATATATATATATATATATATACACATATATGTATTTGTGTGTATGTATATATACATAAATATATATATATATATATATATATATATATATATATATATATATATATATATATATATATATATATATATATATGTGTGTGTGTGTGTGTGTGTGTGTGTGTGTGTATACTCTATATATATATAAATATATATAATATATAAATATATATATATATATATATATATATATATATATATATATATATATATACATATACATACACATGTATATTATGTTTCTGTATCTATAAATTCACTAGGTTATTAAAGGCAGACTTAGGACATCTGAGCAGAAACAGTTCAAATTGTCTTCACTGACAACTCGTAACTGTCTCTCTCTCTCTACCTCCCCCCCCAAAAAATAGAGAACCTATGCCTTTATAATCATCTTCATTTGATGATCATGAATTTGCTTGTCTTCTTCTCCAAACTTGAATGCAAAAGGGAAGTCAATGCAAAGAGGAATGGTAATGAGCAAACGAACATCGGAATGAAAGATGCAAATTGAGAGAAGACCGAAGAGAATGAGTATTATGAAGATTTATTCAATGCAGGAGTTTATAGGAGAACTTGTAATTGGTAGGTGACTTTTGAGAATGCTCTGAGGGCAGTTCAGAGCTGAAGGCTGGTATGATTTTCCAAAGGTTTATGTAATTGTATGGGAGTTACTTTAGCATGCACACACACACACACACACACACGCACACACATATACATACACACACATATATATATATATATATATATATATATATATATATATATATATATATATATATATATATATATATATATATATATATATATATATATATATATATATATATATATATATATATATACACAGACACAGTTGCGTGTTTGTTACCCCTCGTTCACGAACAAATTTTACCACTCTTTCTCATCAAACAGGTTTCAGATTGTAATTACAATGAAAACAGTAATTTAATCTGCACCTGAACCTCACTTCGTCCACTTAGTTAATTAGCTGTGGCACCAAAATCCAATGGCTCTGCTAACAAAGTCCCACACGCTTCCGTATGGTGCCCTCAAAAGTCACGGCTTTTCTGCCTTTTATATTTATTTATTTATTTACTTGCATATTTATTTTATTGTTTTAATTATTTATTTAAATGTTTATTTGAATATTTATTTAAATATTTAAATATTTAATTAAAGATTTATGTATTTAATTAAATATTCATTTATTTAGTTTAATATTTTTTTATTTTTCTATTTTTTATTTATCATTTTTTTTATTTATTTAATTCTCATGCATTATCAAGTAGTAAATATTCACAACTAATCCCTGGTTAGATCAGGGTCAATAAAACATGGTAAACAAAAGTATATTAACGCAACTCAAGTGCTTAAAGATAACATGAGAAACGAGCATGCATAAATAATAGCAATCTGCAACAACTTTCTATTTCCCTCTTTAATCAAAGAAAGCTGAGATAATGAAATTAAAAGCATTTCTCTGTATCATGGAGGGTAATCACCCGGGGAGGACAAACAGGTTCGCAGAAGGAGGGTGGATGTGTCATGTCTCCCCTACCTTCCCGATACCCTTCCTATCCCGCTCCCACCCAGGGCGGACAAACAGGTTTGCCGGAGGAGGGTGGATGTGTCATGTCTGCCCTACCGTCCTGATGCCCTACCTACCATGTCCGTACCCGGGGCGGACAAATAGGTTTGCAAGAAGAGAGTGGATGTGTCATGAAACTCTCAGCCGCGGCCCCTGAAACTTTCAGCCACGGCCCGGTGGTGCCCTATGTTGTTGGTACCTATAGCGGTGCCAGACGCACGATCACGGATAACTTTTAACTTAAATAAAATAAAAACTACTGAGGCTAGAGGGCAGCAATTTATGTTTGATGATTGGAGGGTGGATGATCAACACACCAATTTGCAGCCCTCTAACCTCAGTGGCTTTTAAGATCTGAGGGACGGACGGACGGACAGACAAATGGCCATCCCAATAGTTTTCTTTTACAGAAAACTAACAAGACAGAAACTGAATCGTGGAACTGGTAATTAACCGTTCAATTACTAGTTAATTCAGCTTCGCAGTTGGTATATATGTTCATGGGTAATAGAGGAGGATTAAGGGCAGAATTTATGCCCATGCCTCGTAAAACCTCCCGTTGGTTAATGAGCATAAAAAGTCGGCAGTTCGCGCAAATGACAACGGAAAATATCGAGGACAGAAGGCCAACTATGAAGTGTCAAACAATTTAAAGGATTATGAATTTGCGTGTACTTATGTTTTAAAGCCGTTTTGATTAGGTATTGCTAAATCAAGACTGAGACCTGAGATGTCTTAATTGGGAGTTGTTTACATGGAAAAGAATCATTTAATAGCATAATATAAGTTTTTTTTAACTCTCTCCATTAAAGGTTATCGTATTATACTCACTACCTCCAAAGGCATTTGTTTGTGGTATAACATTTTCATAAGTGAACTCTCTCTCTCTCTCTCTCTCTCTCTCTCTCTCTCTCTCTCTCTCTCTCTCTCTCTCTCTTTCAGTTCGAAGTAACAAAGAATTAGGCATATCGTGTTACTGTATAATCACTGCCTCCGAAGACATTCGTTTGTGGTATAACATTTTCATAATCTCTCTCTCTCTCTCTCTCTCTCTCTCTCTCTCTCTCTCTCTCTCTCTCTCTCTCTCTCTCTCTCTCTCTCTTACAGTTCGAAGTAACAAAGAATTAAGCATATCGTGTTACTGTATAATCACCGTCTCCAAAGACATTCGTTTGTGTTATAACATTTTCATAATCTCTCTCTCTCTCTCTCTCTCTCTCTCTCTCTCTCTCTCTCTCTCTCTCTCTCTCTCTCTCTCTCTTACAGTTTCCAAAGTAACAAAAAATGAAGCATATCAAATGCAGTGCTGAAAAACGCACATGCCTTAGCAGGTATTGCCTTTATATCCTGTTATCGTTACTCATTTTTTTTTTTAAGATGAAGCATCAGTAGAAAATGTTGTTAGTTTTGTTAATAGCTTTTCCATTACGAGGGGACAGTAATGTAATTTGTGCTGGGCAATGTTAATTTTCTAAATGGCGAGAGGGGGAAAGCGCCGTAAATATACCGTGGAATAAATTACTGGAAAACGTCATAATTCAGGAAAATACAGATGATTAATAAAGACATTCCGAATAGTTTCCCGTTTCGAATCTATGTGAGTGTCGGATATAGATGTTGTTGGACCGTATTTAGCAGGCCGTTAAATTCGCTTGAAGATAATTGAATGGATTACTATTTTATTAAAGTATGTCCAGTTGGAGTGTGATTGAGTATCTGTGCTCTCTCTGTCTCTCTCTCTTTCTCTCTCTCTCTCTCTCTCTCTTTCACCTCCTGTTGTATAATTATATATATGTATATATATGTGTTTTATATATATATATATATATATATATATATATATATATATATATATATATATATATATATATATATATATATATATATATATATATATACAGTATATATATATATATAATATATATATATAAATATCTCCATAACGATTATGAAAAAATTCAGAGATTATATCAATAACAAAGACCATACTCATTTTAGAAAACATGCCACCAATGTCACAAAAGAACGCCTCCAGCCTTAATGAAAGGCTTCAGCAGGGCCTGTTAGGTCCCTGGGCACTCGTCTGGCAGAGACGTTGATGACAGCCCTGGTTTCTGCGGTTTTCCAGATTTTGGACAGCTGGAACCAAGATTTCCCTTTCCTCAACAATCTAATTACGTCGGGCGTTTCCGTCTTTTGTATAAATGCATTTCAAAGTTTTAGTACCCGGATTTAGGTGCGTCTCTCTCTCTCTCTCTCTCTCTCTCTCTCTCTCTCTCTCTCTCTCTCTCTCTCTCTCTCTCTCTCTCTCTCTCCTAAAATTCTGATTAGTCCTTGAATAGAAATTTCTGGACAAAACTTCGGAAGGAGAAGAAGTATTTTATTTGATTTTTTTATCTGGAAAATGAATTAACACCAGAGACACGGAATTGCTCAGTGGGAGAAGGACGTTTGAGAAAGACTGAATTGTTACTTACAAACGTCAAGGATAGGAGTTCTTCATCTTTTTTTTTTAGTTTTCTGTAAAAGAAAACTATTGAGATGGCTTTGTCTGTCCGTCCGCACCTTTTCTGTCGGCCCTCATATCTTAAAAACTACTGAGGCTTGAGAGCTGCAAATTGGTATGTTGATCATCCACCCTCCAATCATCAAACATACCAAATTGCAGCCCTCTAGCTTCAGTAGTTTTTATTTTATTTAAGGTTAAAGTTATCCATGATCCTGCGTCTGGCAACGCTATAGGACATGCCACCACAGGGCCGTGGCTGAAAGTTTCATGGGCCGCGGCTCATACAGCATTATACGCTGTACAGAAAACTCGAATGCACCGAAGAAACTTCTGCTCATTTTTTACTTATTTTTTTTTTTATAATTTCATCAATATTTTACAAGCTTCTCTTTGTTTTTCAACAACAGACACACATATACGGACACACACACACACATACGAACACACACACACCCACACATACGAACACGCCCATATGAATGGCTATTGGTGAAGAAATTTCTGCACAGTGGAGTGAACCTCGATTCATCTATAGATAAATGAACATTGTAGTGGCTGTTGTATTGTTCTGCTTTTTAACTTGTTGGGGATTAATGACAAGAATATTTATCTTCTTTGATAAATATCATGTCAAACAGGCGAAACTAGTTCGACACTGGTCCTTAAAACTCTCTTGAAAATATCCTGGATTTCTGTGTGTTTTCGATTTTCCTTGCAAATGAAAACGGAGAGAGAGAGAGAGAGAGAGAGAGAGAGAGAGAGAGAGCGAGAGAGAGAGAGAGAGAGAGAGAGAGAGAGAGAGAGAGAGAGAGAAAGAGTCTGAGGGGAGTAAAAGGGGGAGAAGCAATAGGTCTTCCTCTGAAATATAATAGATGAAAAGATATTGCCCACTGATAACAAATGGCACAGGTAGAGACCGAGACACAAATGCCATTCTTGCATCCTGGAGAGTCCTACTGAGTTCAGCGGGAATAATTCCGAATTAATTTAATTTTTAGAAAATTCAACGTTACTTTTTTTTCTTAATGAGAAGAGAGCTTTAATTCCGAAGAATTTTTCAGTTAATGTTGCATTATAATATTTAATTCAGTAAGAGGACGGTTTTATTTGAAAAAAAAAAACAATTGTATCAAATAATGACAAACTGGAAAGTTTGATTAGGATATATCCATGCAATTCCCATTCAAAAGATGCATCAGATAATGTACTGAAACTCCTTTATTGCATCTGCCTACCACTGAAACAGTAACTGCTTTCAATTTATAAAGCAATGGACTCTATTTTTTTCTTATCTATGCGACAAACATCATTTTATATTAATAAACAATAATAACAGCAAATAAAAGATACTCATAGTAGCAAGAGTCTTGAAATGGAGAAACAAATCCACAGTTATATATATGTACAGTACATATATTTGAAGATAAATCTGTACAGAGAGCTTTCGGGAATCTGTTCGATTCCCTTTTTCAATCTCGAACAGATTCCCGAAGTCTCTCTGTACGAGTACAGATTTATCTTTGAGTATATGTATAGATGCATAACTGTGGAGTTGTTTCTCCAATGACAGCAATGATAATACTGATGATCAATTTCCAACTCACGTTAGGAGATGAAGTCCTTTATAACCTCAGTGGTTCAGTTGGTAGCATCCTTTCAGATTCCTGAAAGAAAGTAATAGATAATCACTATATTATACAGAGGAATATTTATCTTGAAAAATTTTATGAAATGAATAAAAATTCATAAGGAAAAGCTGTCCTCACGTAAAAAGCCAGATATATACACGCCAGTATCATTATTTCAAGCATTTCACCCTTTTACTTTTTATTTTGAAAATAAAAATGATGTAATATTTTCATATCCATTTCATACATGTGTTACGCTTTTCATAGGAATTTCCCCGAGATTAAGCTATGACTGGCATTGAGTATCCCTTTTAACATGAAAAAATATATATATTTTGACACAGGCTATGCAATCAGCGTATCTTCTAATTCCAGAGAGATCTGATACTGAATTTTTCTTTTTTTATTAGAATTTCTTCGCTAATCCAATCGACCTGTACCCAAATTATAAGCTAGTACCATTTGGATGTTTGCACGTTTTGAATGAATTTTCTTTTGTTAACTAGTATTTCTTTGCTAACCCAAGCTACCTGTACTTCAACTAT
>JANJGK010000023.1:42613336-42630836 GCA_039081455.1 Macrobrachium rosenbergii
AAGCTTGTAACTTTTTCTGCATAAATACTCCTTTAGACACCATCCAGTTTGAATGAGGTCCTTTTAGTAATATATATATATATATATATATATATATATGTATGTATATATACACATATATATATTATTTTTGCTGATTTTTTCCAACTTTATGCATACATGCATATATATATATATATATATATATATATATATATATATATATATATATATATATATATATATATATATATATATATATATATATGTATATACATACATAAGGTAAACGGGAAAAGAAGTCCAGAGTATCACACTAGGAGACATTGCAGCGCAGTACTTTAATAAGCAATTAAGTCAATAAACATTTGTCTTTCTCTCGAATAACAAAGGAAAGATGGGGTTAAATGTCTGATGCTCAGGGACGATTACCTAAAACACTCTTGAGCACGGGATGAGTTTTGCTGTTGAAAGAACTTCCTGACTCGGAGAAAGAAAGTTGCCGCGGAAAATGTCACGAATTCGTGAATCCGGTAATTACATGTCCCATCATCCTCTGCTGTTGAGTCTCTGTTTCGATGGAGACTCGAAAGAAGACTTTTTTTTTTCTTTTTTTTTTGCAAATATTATCAATTTCGTGTCAAATGATTCATTAAAAGCTCGCTTATGCGAGGCTACTCACTGGAAGTTCATGTTTTTTGACTTGTAATGTCAGTCGTTGTCTAAAAAATAAAAAACACGCATATATATATATATATATATATATATGCATATATATATATATATATATATATATATACATATATATATATATATATATATATATATATATATATATATATATATATATATATATATATATGTACGCATGTACATAAATATATACATACGTACATTATATACATATATATATATATATATATATATATATATATATATATATATATATATATATATATATATATATATATATATATATATACACATATATATATATATATATATATATATATATATATATATATATATATAATATATATATATATATATATATATATATACATATATAATAAGCAAACTTTGCTCACAGATACGATTTGAAAAGTTCTTTCAAGAGCAGAAAATGCCATAAAAGCAGCAACACTTAGTGACTAACGCCATTGTTTTCATTAGATCAAAAATCCTTATGCCGTCATGTGCTTTTGGTCGCTCGTTACTGCGTCTATTCCCCCTTCCGCCAGTTCCTGAAGACGACCAGATCTCTGGGGGAAATCGACACTTGTAAATCTTCGTAAGGATCTGAAACCTGATAAATCCTATTACTGATAATATTATGAGCTCTTAGCATCTATTTTGGAATTGATTCGGTAGAATAAGAATTTCTGTCGCTCCCTTCTAGAAATCTTCCTAAGGCTCTGAACTCTGACATTTCTTGTAGCCAATAATATTATGAGAACTTAGAATCTATTTTGGGAACTGACGTGGGGAAAATTAGAATATTTAGATTTCCTTTCTAGAAATCTTCCTAAGGTTCTGAACTCTGACAGTTCTTATAACCAATAATTTTATGAGAACTTAGAATCTATTTTGGGAATTAAAGTGGGTAAAATGGGAATATTTAGCTTTCCTTCCTAGGAAATATGTCTACGACGCAAGGAAGAATTATTTAACCTCATCGTGGTATTGTAAGAATAAATGATTTGATAAACTTTCAGATTTTATATTGATTATAATGATTTCCTAAAGGAAACAAGTAAAAAATGCGCTGAAGTTTCTTCAGCGCAATCGAGTTTTCTCTACAGCGTATAGCCAAGGCCACCGAAAATAGATCTATCTTTTGGTGGTCTCGGTATAATGGTGTATAAGCCGCGGCCATGAATCTTTAACCACGGTCCGGTGGTAGCCTGTCCTTTATCGTTGCCAGATGCACGATTATGCTAACTTTAACCTTAAATAAAATAAAAACTACTAAGGCTAGAGGGCTGCAATTTGGTATGTTTGATGATTGGAGGGTGGAAGATCAACATACCAATTTGCAGCTCTCTAGCCTCAATAGTTTTTAAGATCTGTGGATGGACGGACAGACAAAGCCGGCGCAATAGTTTTCTTTTACAGAACACTAAAAATGACCTTTTAGAAAAGCAAAACATCAAAACATCACATTTGCATTGAATGAATATGATTCACGTGTTATAAAAAGCCACTATAACTTCAAATAAATTAATACAAATTTGAATACTTCACACAGATATCAATTAGACCGTAGATGAAATTTCCTGATGATAGAAAAATCACACCGAAAGTACCGGAGTTAAAAGGGAACACTGTTTTCCTTAATAATATAGCCAACACTTATGGAGACGCTGCTGTCACAAACAAAATTCGTAAAAAAAACTCCAATATTCTTTGCAACTGGATTTCTGTCAAGTGTTTGTTTTAGTTCTTGATATAATAACGACCACTTATAGCGACTTTGTAATTTAACCAGTGTATAAACAAGCTCTTTATTCTTATCTATTTGATTTTTGCGAAGTGTTTGTCTTAGTTAGCTACCGGAGTCAAGTGCAGTACATTATTTATGACGTGGTGGAAAACAATATCTTTATATCTGTGTTTAAAATGAGAATAAAAGTTAAAACATTTGCTAATTTTCTTTCTCTCCCACACAGCGCAAACACGGGTGAGTTCGACAGCGTGGTTCTTGTTTGTTTCTGTACTGCTATAAAAGCTGACAATGTAAGAACCCTTTAAGTATTAAATATGCAGTGAAACATACTAACCACTTCTATAACAAAAATCAATCGAGGAACGTTTTTGTTATTTAGAGATTTTTCCCTAATGGAAAGGTAATGTCCTTTTTTTTTTTTAGGGGGATTTGATAAATCAGTGACACAGTAAAACGGACAAACTATAATCCGGGAACTAATCCTTACTTGCCAGTTCATTGTTTTCATAAGACCAATGGTTCTTAACCTGCGGGACGCCAGCAATTTCCAAGGTGGGGGGGCGAGCACTAGGGTATATTTAAAAATTCTCTCATTATATTCGTTATTCTCTTAACAAGAATGAGGAACTAATATTCAATGGTTTATGAAAAAATGCAAACGCATCGCCTTATAACGTTAGTGCCTTATAGTCTTCTACTCTAGTTAGCCTCGTTGGGTTTATCATGTTTTGTGATTATTTACCTCCCTCGAAACCCCTTCTCTTTCTCTTTTTTTATTTTCCTTTAAATCTGGGAGAGAATTTTACTCACAGATGCAAGGATGGGGGGGTGGGGGCGTGGAGGGAAGGACCAACTCTTAAAGGGGGCGTGATAATAAAAAGCTTAAGAACCACTGCGTAAGACAGTTACTTCCAATCTTCTACCCACTGCAGTAGTGCTTTCGGCCAGTTCTGTACTGCTAAAAGGCCAATACAGTCTAAAAACAACAACAACTGAAGTGTTGTTTTGAATGAAATATCTGGTGGTCAAGAAATCAGTACTCGACAAACTACCCTCAAGGAAACAGTGAGTTCCCCTGGTCAACTCTTCGAAGAGAGAATGGGAACGAGCAAATCTTTCTGGATAGCTTCTATATCGGCTGTGGTGATCATTGGTCTCTCTTTGGTGGCCTTGATGTTGTTTTTCGTCTGGGTGTTTTGCAGCAAGCGAGTAAGTTGTGAGGTCAATGTTTGTGCATGTCTTTTATTGATTACAGTTATATTTATTATCTCATATCACCTGTCACATGGGCACACACATACATACATACATTCAGAACTAAACATACTGTAATTTATATATATATATATATATATATATATATATATATATATATATATATATATATATATATATATATATATATATATATATATATGTATATATATGTATATATATGTATATATATATATATATATATATATATATATATATATATATATATATATATATATATATATATATATACTTGTTCATATGTGCATGTGTTCATAACTACAAATTTATATATGTACATATATGTACATGTGTACATCTATGTATAAATAGATATTTGCTTTTTGTTAAGTCCATTTCTCTTACAACTATATGTGCTTGATTGAGTGTATAGACTTACCATATAAGAAAAATCTTGAAACTGGTCAAGATTTTAGCTTATGATTCAACTGTAGGTAAATTTTAATTAGAGCTTTCCGTTCCTCTGGAAATACAGTAATAACCAAAGATGAATCCAGCTCTCATGAAGTAGATGTTAAAATATACATACACTCAACTGTTTCCTCTTAAGTTTAATTTATTTTCCGAAGTTAAAAATGGAAACTGTTTAAAGAACGCTTTGTTTATTAATGATTTTTAAAAACTGCCCATTTATATACACTAAATGATGCAAGTTTCAAATTCCTTGGATAAATTTAATTTTATAAGGGTATATATTTTCTATCAGTAACGTTCCTACATTTTTTCCAAGCCTAAATCTGGAACAGTTCCAGATTCTTATGATTCTTCCAAGCCTAAATCTGGAACAGTTCCAGATTCTTATGATTTTTCCAAGCCTAAACCTGGAACAGTTCCAGATTCTTATGATTTTTCCAAGCCTAAACCTGGAACGGTTCCAGAGTCTTATGATTTTTCCAAGCTTAAATCTGGAACGGTTCCAGATTCTTATGATTTTTCAAAGACTAAATCTGGAACAGTTCCCGATTCTTATGATGAGTTTCATTCTTTATATCAAATCTTATAGTGATTTGTAAAATTAAATATTTTTTCCGTAGCAGACGCATTTTAGTCTCTTGACGAATTTACTTTTTTTTTTCAGAGAACGACGAGACAAGCCTCCTACAGACTCCCGGAGGAAGAAGCACCAATCCGGAACAACGATCTGCCCGAACAAATGACAAAAGGAGACTTTAATGATTCGAAACTGAGATTCGAAACTGAATCGAAACTGACGAAGGAAACGCGGATAGAAAACTTACGTGAAGAAAAGAATTCCTCAGATCCTCCCGAAGCTTCCAGGGCCCGTTGTAACTCTGACCTCGGCCCTTCACCTTTGAAGGGGGGCGCCAAGAGAGACACCCTACTACGCCCTGCTGGTTTGGTGAAGCACCAGTTTCGCGTCTCCTTCAGAGCAAAGGCCGTTGATGACAGTGCGGTGGCCAAGCTTGTTGCCTACGTTAAGTCTGATTCCGTGTCCATTTTGGATGTAAGTTCTGCAAGATAAGAAGAGGTCAGACGTTTAGACAAATGTCGGCAGAATTCATGGCGATGTGCTTAAAAAAAAAAAAAGATAAAAGAATGTTGACTTATTCTTTTTATATATTATATTGGGTAACTTTTTTTTTAAATCATATTCTTTGATTCAATGCCATTCTGATACTCATTATGTAACTCGTTTTTTATATATGAACACAACCTATTTGTTATGCTTGTGTGAATCCGTTACTCATTCATTTTTCTATGCCCGTTGTTGTAAAAGACTACAAAATTTTGGCATTTATTAAAAAAAAAATCATTAAGAATATTTACCTGCTCTTATGATAATAAAAGAATAAAAACTATGTGAGTTACCTGACGAAAGCATTTTTTTAATTTTTGCACTGATTGTGAATCTATTCTAGAACCTGTTAATATTTGTCTTACCAAATATCTATATTGAGTTACTTTAGAGAACAACTTTGTATTGATTTTTCTTGGCATTTTCAGAATTGTTTATACGGTTTATTTAGAAAGGTTGAATAAAATTGCCTTTTCAATAGATGTGTTTAAAAGAGTACTGCTGTAAAAACGAATTCTTGTTATTCAACCATGAATTTTATAATTCAACATGTATGTAACAATGATCTTTGTATTATATATTTTGCAAATAACTTTTTTTTTTATTTCTACTTTTGTGACCATGCATGACTTCGATAATAAAACAAAATTTCGATAACAATACTTCTTAAATTTTATCCACTCCATAACAGAAATAAGGCAGTCAGAGCATAATAGACACGAAACAGAAGGCTGAACGAAATCACCTTTTAAATAGTGAAAGCTGTGCTTTAAGCGCATTTCGGGCAAAACATGGAAACTGTATTCAGCAAACCTGGAAGGATAAAAATTTATTCCATTTTCTATGTAACTTGAATATTCTCTGCAACAGCAGTTTAGGTGTGTTGGTTCTTACAGGTAGGCTGGCGGGATTAAAGGCTTAAGCGGCGAGAAAGAGCTGTTTTACTCTAAATAATACCAAACATTTAGCGAAACTGGTCATATGGTTGTCCTCCATTTGCTATTTTTTTTTTCTTTTGCCAGTTTTCCTAAGGGAAAACTTTTCAGTAAAATAGGATTTTTGTTATATGAAATATATTCGTTTGAATGCTAAAAACAAAACGGCAATCTATGATTCTTAAAATTAGTGTCCGTTCTCGAGCGGTATTTGGGAGCAACTGTCAGCCGAAATCCGTGCCACGTTTAAAAAAATAACCATTATTTACATATTTACCAGGATTATAATATTACGAAAGGTCTTAATATGATGAAAATAATTCTAGAACTGATTACTTCAGCAGGTTTTAGCTCTGTAGTGAATCTAAGCACCAAACATATTGACTGAGAATGCTTGATCTGGCAGCGCCGCTGAAACGCTAAAGAAGGTTTGGAAATAATATTGTAAAATTGATGGGTGCCAAACGGCCTTCTAGAAACTTTCAGAGTGAATCATTCTTTGATATTTCATATCTTTTAGTCACAGGTAAAAGCTATAAAAATTTTTTTTATTCTTATACTTCTAGAAATGAAGCATATGGTTTATTTACTAAACGTGGTCAACTGGCCTTGACCGTGTTAATCCCCTGCCCGCTTTCGTACTATGAAAAATGAAAAAAATAATCCGGCCGTAAAGTCTTGGGTATGTTTTGGATTTAAATCTTAACCAGGTAGCTTGTGACGACGGTTTTAGTGACCATAAATCAATCAATCACTACTTAGAAGCAGGCAGTAAAGACCGGTTCGCTGCTAATTTTCTTTGTATGTACCTATAACCGTAAACACCTGAATGGAAGGTCCAAATTAGATGAATTCACACACTGAAACATTGTAAGGGAAAGTAAGGTGAGTAAATTTTGTGTAGGTAATATAACACGGTTAATGAAGCTTTTCCCTTGTAAGTTCTTTCAAGATTTTTCGTAGGGATCTTATTTCCTGTTACCGTATAATTCGTACAAGAACAATTCATTTTACGGTTGTTCAGATGTAAGCATTATTATTATTATTATTATTATTATTATTATTATTATTATTATTATTGCTAATAGATTCACAATTTCGTGAAAAACAATCTGTGTAATAAAAATCCACAATTATATAGTAAATATATTACTATGTAAAATATGTAAAATAAACCAAAGACTTTCGAACACTTTTACATGTTTTACATAGTAATATATTTACTATATAATTGTGGATTTTTATTACACACATTATTATTATTATTATTATTATTATTATTATTATTATTATTATTATTATCATTATTATTATTGTTACTGGAGAAACAAATCCACAGTTATTTATATGTACATATATTTAAAGATACATCTGTACAGATAGCTTTCGGGAATCTGTACAGATTTATCTTTAAGTATATGTATGTATACATAACTGTGGATTTGTTTCTCCATTTTAAGACTCATGCTACTATGGGTATTTTTTAATTATTATTATTGTCACGTTAAGTGATGGTTTTGCGGGAACTGCTGGTTCCCCGCTCGTTCCCTTTTGTGGATTGCTGCCTCCTTACCTTCAAGTTTTTTTTGTTTTGATGTTCTCGTCGGTGAGCTGCCGTTTTTCTTTCGCCAGTCGGGTCTGGTTGGGCAGCGAAGGTAGCGGCAGTGGCAGCAGCAGCAGGCAGTTTTTGGAGTCGACGTTGGTCGAGTTTATGAGCAGCAAATTGGAGCACGGCTACGAAGTGGAGCACGACGTAGAGGTGGAGTGTGACCATGAGTAGTCGTGTGACCACGAGCTGCTCATCTTTGATGACAGCGTGAGGCTGTCCTGACGTCTCCATCGGGGTATTCTGGTTGGTGGGTTTTTGTCCCTGTTACGCAGCTGAGGGCTGTCTTGGTGCCCCGATGGAGGACTTATGTTTGGTTTTTTTCTCGTTCTGCCTGCTGTTGTTTTATTTGCCTTTTATTTAAATTTTAAGCTACCTTTTGTTTAGAATGTTAATCGTTTGTTTAACTTTATTTTGTTTAGTGCTGCCTCTTGGTTTTTTTTTATGATTATGGTTTTATCTTTTTACCAGACCTGTCTCACTTGTAAATATTTGTAAAAATAAATTAATATTAAGCTCATTTTATTGTTTTTGTTTTCCCCTCCTTTGTTTGTTGCATCTGCCGTCAGTCATGACAGCCCCGTCCTGAGTATATTAAAGAACCTGCATAACGACCCACTCGGGTCGTTACAATGGCGACTGTGACAGGGCGGCTCTGTTTTGGCTGGCGGGGTTGTTTCGGCATTGGAGGGGATCATGAGTGTAAAAAAAAAAAAAAAAATAATCTTTTTTTTTTTTTTTTCTTTTAGGTGGGGAGGTGTCACGTTAAGTGATGGTTTTGCGGGAACTGCTGGTTCCCCGCTCGTTCCCTTTTGTGGATTGCTGCCTCCTTACCTTCAAGTTTTTTTTGTTTTGATGTTCTCGTCGGTGAGCTGACGTTTTTCTTTCGCCAGTCGGGTCTGGTTGGGCAGCGAAGGTAGCGGCAGTGGCAGCAGCAGCAGGCAGTTTTTGGAGTCGACGTTGGTCGAGTTTATGAGCAGCAAATTGGAGCACGGCTACGAAGTGGAGCACGACGTAGAGGTGGAGTGTGACCATGAGTAGTCGTGTGACCACGAGCTGCTCATCTTTGATGACAGCGTGAGGCTGTCCTGACGTCTCCATCGGGGTATTCTGGTTGGTGGGTTTTTGTCCCTGTTACGCAGCTGAGGGCTGTCTTGGTGCCCCGATGGAGGACTTATGTTTGGTTTTTTTCTCGTTCTGCCTGCTGTTGTTTTATTTGCCTTTTATTTAAATTTTAAGCTACCTTTTGTTTAGAATGTTAATCGTTTGTTTAACTTTATTTTGTTTAGTGCTGCCTCTTGGTTTTTTTTTATGATTATGGTTTTATCTTTTTACCAGACCTGTCTCACTTGTAAATATTTGTAAAAATAAATTAATATTAAGCTCATTTTATTGTTTTTGTTGTTTTCCCCTCCTTTGTTTGTTGCATCTGCCGTCAGTCATGACAGCCCCGTCCTGAGTATATTAAAGAACCTGCATAACGACCCACTCGGGTCGTTACAATTATTATTATTATTATTATTATTATTATTATTATTATTATTATTATTATTATTATTTTTATTATTATTATTATTATTCATAATGTGTGATCATGTATGCAGTACAAGCCTAAGAATCATTAACTTGACCCAAAAAAATAAAACGAGAACAGCATAAAATCGAACCATAATTATTATTATTATTATTATTATTATTATTATTATTATTATTATTATTATTATTATTATTATTCATAATTAACTTGACCCAAAAAAAAGAAAAAGAGAACTGTATAAAATAGAAAACAAAATGGGGAAATCAAGACTTACGTTGAACTAAATTCCTTTACGTAGAAATTAGGCCGTTGTTAACTTATGTCTGAAAAGTAAAAGAAAAAAATACATTTTATTTGCTTAGCATCATTATAACTTCTAACAGGTGAAGTAAAAGCTTAAAATATTCATAGCTTTCATCGATACATACTGATTCTTTATCATATTTATTGGAGAGCTTTTCTTGTATTTTCAGTCATTGGCTCAAGTTAAAGATTTATCGTTTCACTGTCTTGTTAAGTCATAAAGATGAGAAAGCAGACTGTACAATAAAGCAGACGATTAAAATTGATAAATACACTATGCAATCTCTCATTTCATTTGCTAAATAAAACTGATAAAACTGTGGCACATTAACCCCCCGTGCACTGGTACTTCGTTAAGTAAATGCATAAGTAAACACATACATACATAAATATATACATGCTATACGAGTATATGCAGAATCTACTGGTCACTTTTTACCAGACACATATGTAATTCTAATAGCCACAATGCCCTCTTAACTTATATATGTGTGTGTGTGTGTGTGCGTGTGCAGCAAGTTGCAAATAAATATAATCCTAAAAAATAATAGTATTAACTGCGATGGAATATAAGATTAATAGTGGAGTGGTATAATTTTACGGAATCGACAATTACGTTAGTAAGTAAATGGAAAAAGAAAACAAAAGAAAATATAAATGTAAAGACAAACAAATTGGTTGAACGATGCTCTAAAAAACTGATTTCATAAAGATTTACATTTCCAGCATTTGAAATTACATCAACTGACAATTTAAATATCAGTTTTTAACACTAATATTAAAACATCACACAAATTAAAGCAACAGAGAAAGACTATTATATTTCATCATAAGACAGGAATCGAATCATTTCTTCATGATTAGAACATATGAGAAAAAGAAAGGATAACAGGAAACAAGTTTTATTATAACGTAAAACCTGAATATTCAAGAGCTTATCTTACTCCTTCATAAAATAGACTGTTCTTCAGTCTAATTTCATTTGTTTCATAAGGTCAACACAAACAAATCAAATGTCAAATGCCAGTAATTTATTGAAAGACATAACATGCTTTATGGAGGATCGAATAACCAACTTCATCTCTGACGTGATTATTCACAGTTTCACGCGATAAAAGAATGAAAGTTATCAGCTTTCATAATCAACGCTCATAAGATAAACCAAACGAAGAAACGAATGACCATCTTCATCTAAGACATGTTTATTCACAGTTTCACGCGATAAAAGAATGAAAGTTATCAGCATTCATAATCAACGCTCATAACATAAATCAATTGTCATTAATTTATTGAAAGACATAACATACTTTATGAAGGAACGAATACGAACTTCATCTAAGACATGTTTATTCAGTTTTATGCGATAAAAAAAGGAAAGTTATTAGCTTTCATAATAAACACACATAAGATTATCTAGGCCTTTCACCCTCATTACATCTAGCTAAGATGTCCACAAGTTCTACGTAATTATCCTGCCTGCTTTCCAGCAGTTCTATGAACTCTGCATTGTTATTTACAGGTTTCACATTCTCACTGTAAGGTCTGGAAGATCTGGACCAGTAGCTGACTTTGCTCGACTGATACGATGCAGCAGAAGTTAACATTTCGACATAGCCTGGTAATTTAGACTTGAAAGACCTCACAGAGTCGCCGAGTCTGTCCTTGACCTTGACGTGGAGGAAATGGTCAAACCCCCTGCCTGAACTAGGGTCTACAAGACCCTGGCCTGAACTGTCCTGAGTGGGAGCACCATTGATGTCAGACGGCACGCGCTCTCTTTCCTCGGCTATGTCTGGTAATCCGTTTGTGATGGCGAGGCTTCGATGCAGTCTCTTACCTGGATGTGTCTTAATGGAAGGGACATTAACCGTAAGATTTGTGTTTTGTTGCTGTGGGTCCGGAATGTCGATGTCGACGAAGGAAGACTCCGCTGAATGAGTTTCTTGTCGATGTGGAAAAAATAACGAAGACTGTCGAATGTTAGCCTTTACCTGCAAGGAAATCCGTTCGGTATTAACACATGTTTTGAAAAGTTTTATTTACATTAAATAAAACATATTCATTTCACAGAAATGAATGCTTTATTTAATGAACAAATGCCTACATACAGACTATTTTGAAGAAAATTGCTCAAAACCTTATAAACTACAAATATTTCAAAATTAGATTAAAAATATATATATTTAAGAGAAAATCACTGGGGCAAAGAATGAGAGCTTTGTTCACAACCGACTACTAAACAGAAAATAAATTATTTCCGTGAGCTTTAACAGAAGTTAAAAAATGGATAATTCATTTCATTCGGAGAATTGTTTGGCAATGCGATATACAAAAGTAAAGAATTGTCAAAATACTGAAAAACGCACAGATGATTTCGATAAGTCTCTCAATGCAAAAAGGTAACAAAACAGAATAAGTTTAAACTATTCACTCACCAAATTCTTTGTTTCCATTTTGGAGAGAAGAGTATTAAGTCCGGGAAGACCACACCAGGATTCAGCTTCTTACTCTGGAGGGAGCCTCAGGATAAATGCCTTCTGGATGTCGAGAAGGTACAAAGAAAAGCTGCCAAATCCATTTAATTTATAGCCAAATGTTAGAGGTCATACCCACCTGGGCAATTAAATGCCCTACCTGAGCCCTAGGAAGAGGGTGGTATTCAGAGGGATTAAATTGGGGTTGCCGATTTCAACCGAGACCGTCGAAATATTTAATCTGTAAGGGGCCTCAAATCATTTAAACTCATACCTCATGCGCGCCATTTCTTTAAAGGTCATGCCCGTTGTGGACAATTAAATGCCCTACCTGGAAGCCCTGGGAAAAGGGTCGTATTCAGAGGAATTAAATTTGGGTTTCCGGATAAAAGCGCGACCATCTGATATATTTAATCCGAAAATGGCCTAAAACTATTCAAACTCATACCCCACGCGTGCTATTCTACTCTTTAAAGGTCATACCCGTTGTGGACAATTAAATGCCCTACCTGGTGGGCTTAGAAAAGGGTGGTATTTCGAAGGATTAACTTGGGTTTCTGGTATACCATCGCGACCTTCAAAATATATAATCCTCTCGGTTTGTTTTGAGTTCTGAACAGACGAATTTCCCTCATCATAAATATACAACCCAAGCATGATCGAGCCTGCTGTCCAGCACGTGGGAAGATCTGCGATAGACCTTGTCACAGATACTCTTGGATTCTGAAAACATGCTGATCAAGTCAATGTTATGCGATGGAAACATGACAATAAGAGGAAAGTAAAAACAAGTCTAATACAACGTGTATTTGGATATTTATTTTCCGAGCGTTTGCTGCATTAGACTCTCACACAGCGCCATGTGCTTATTTCAAATGTGGACATGATCCTAATGTTGCTAAATTTCAAGGACAGTTGTAAGGTCGTAGAAACTTCCATAGACGACGCATTTCTTAAAATGATTGGTGTAACCCAGACTAAGAGAAAAAAAAATCTGAACACACTCGTATTTCGTCAGTTATAATAATAATAATAATAATAACATTACTTTTTTAGGCAGTCAGTCAACAAATCAAGTAAACCAATTTCGTCTTCGTTGAAAGCCGCTCTCTCTCTCTCTCTCTCTCTCTCTCTCTCTCTCTCTCTCTCTCTCTCTCATACACACACATATTATATATATATATATATATATATATATATATATATATATATATATATATATATATATATATATATATATATATATATATATATATATATATATATATATATATATACGATCTTCAAGAACACTCAATACTTTAATTAGACCTCCATCGTAAATCTCTCTCCTCCTATAACAGAGATTAAGAAAAAAAAAATAAAAACAATATTTCCTTGGACTGCCCGATTGTTGATTTGGGTGCCTTATTCCAGCGTGAATGCTTAATAGCAAGACCAGAAGGTAATGCTTTTCTGAACTCGGCCACAAAGACAAAAGATGCTCCACTTATTGTATTTATTATTGATCGCCCTATCACCGCCCTCCCCACCAGCCAACCAACGCCAGGATAATCCATCCAAACAATATCCCTTCCCCCCACACCAAACAAACCCCCTAACACTTTCTCCACGAAAATGAGAGCATGACATTGTGATGGCCGAAGGTTGGGAGAGCTCATCTCACAGCGATAAACAAAGCTCCCACCGACCAATAACCCTGTCATCGACTGGAAAACTTTCCTGTCAAAACTCGGGTTGATCGCTGCGACAAATTGAGAGACATCTCGAATGGAACGACATAAAACTGTTTTCATTTGTCTCTTGTCATAAAGCCTACGCTATGCTCCTGTTTATATAACAAGAAGACCTCCCTCTCTCTCTCTCTCTCTCTCTCTCCTGCGTTATGCTCCTGCGAAGATGATCCTGTTTATATAACAAGAAGACCTCTCTCTCTCTCTCTCCTACGTTATGTTTCTGTGAAGATGAACCTGTTTATATAACAAGCAGACCTCTCTCTCTCTCTCTCTCTCTCTCTCTCTCTCTCTCTCTCTCTCTCTCTCTCTCTCAAATTTAGAATGGGAAGTGATCTTGCTCACCGTTTCTTCCTTGGGTACTTCATTAGGTTTTTATATTTTCAGTGAAAATATGACATAAAAGAAAATCTCTAATTATTGTAAGTATTAAATAATCATACGAATTTTGGTTTCGTGGAAGATATATCTTTTTCCTTCTCTCTGGGTTTAATGTGAATTTACATAATAAATTTCTATATCTTGAAATGAAATAATAGTAAAAAACATTTTCCTTTTATTTAAATTTATTTTCGTTTCCCACTTTTCCCGTAATGTTTTTAGATGCTTGTCAAAGCTATATATTGATATGATTGTACTTTACTTGCTTAATAAGTACATCACGGTATTATTATTATCGAAATAGTTTAACCAGACCACTGGGCTGACTTTTCTAAACAGGGTAAAACAGAAGCAATCAGTAGATCTTTGACTCAGGGAAAATATACATTGTACATATCAGTTATATTACATTTATTACAGATCTCTTTAATAACCACAGTCCCTCGTTTTGTGTGTATGTGCTTTTATTATTTTTTAAAGAAAATCAAATGCATTCCTCGCTTATCGCACTGACAACCATGAATATAAGACAAATTACTTCCTTAAGCATCCTTCCTGTGCTTCTCCGCTGCGATGCAACTTAAAACAGATTCTTCTCTTTCCATTTGTAAGAGATCCTTCCCTCCCCTTCCCCATATTCCATCCCCGCCCTCAAGATTTCTTTCCTTGCGGGCATCTTATGGAAGTACGGCACCCTCTCGGTAAAACAACCACAAACGAAAAAGAAAAAGCCTCGGGTAATCCGTTCATTTTTTTTCAAGCACACCTAAGCCTCTTTTCGAGAGCATTTCTTGTTGTCATTTTCCTTTGAAAGTTTTTTTTTTTATTGCTTCCATGTTCTTTGAAACAATACCCCTTGGAGAGCCTCTAAGGATTTGTTATATAAAATCGCCTAAAATCTTGTAACGTATTCTTTCTTTGCATTGCCTCTCAGTGAGGATAATGCCTTTTTCCAAAACAAATGCAACTCTCTCTTTCTCCCTTCCTCAACACCGCTCTCTCTCTCTCTCTCTCTCTCTTCCCCAACACCTTTCTCTCTCTCTCTCTCTCGCTCTCTCTTCCCCAACACCGCGCTCTCTCTCTCTCTCTCTCTCTCTCTCTCTCCCTTCGCCAACACCGCTATCTCTCTCTCTCCCTTCCCCATTAAGTCTCACACAGATTAGAAAGATGACGAAGCCACATGACATTTTTTATGTACTCATGAGGATCAACGGCCATTTCTGTTCATTATGCTTTCTTCTTATATTCCTATTCTTTGCTACATAAATTTTTATCACTTATACACGAGTGACTATTTTATGTTCACAAATATTGAGCCACAAATATCGTTTAATAACAAATTCCTCGTACCCTGGAAATAACTTATACCCAATGAAAATTATAAATAAGTGCTTCGTCCCCCGGCAGGACGCGAACCTTGCCTAATTTAGAAACAACGGTAAACAGTGACTTTACAGTTTATCAATTATAATTCTCCTTAGGTGTAAGTTATTCCAAAAGTATGGTGAACTGAATATTAAACGATATTTATGGCTTAATATTTGTCGATAAATTGAATATGTCAATTATGATTTTCTTGTGGATATGATTGCAATGTTAATAGCAAACTTTCTCGTTTTCAGAATTTAAAGGTAGGCCTAATGAGACCGTAATTAAATTAAAGCAATTTATGAATATTCTTTATTCAGATTTGAATTTCTCTCGTCTTGTTTACGGAAAAATCACAAACAAAAATGACTGCTTACTGGTTCAGTGAAGATATTTGTGAAAACTGCCGTAAACTAAAAAAAAAAAAAAATCATTACATCAATTATATTAAAACATGAATATAAGTATAAATAAGTCGTGAGAAATCCATCACCAGTTATATTTCCAACAATCTTCTATTGTCCGTCGCCATCTTGATGGTCGGAGCCCAAATCAAACATCGTACTTATAGGTCTTCTAAGCAGCATCCGTTAGCGCAGGCTCGGATTCCATGCCACTACTGCGCTCTCATCAGCATCTTTCGGTTTGAAGGAGAAACGAACATGCTTTTTCACAGAACTGGAAAGACGTAGGCCTAAGGCGTCTCTCTTTAACGGCGGTGGACTGAGGTCAGCATTGCAGTGTCGCATGACAGGCAAAGGAAGACTTGGGGATGCTGCCAATTCGTTTTCAGAGCTTCCTCGTCTCTTCTCCTCTAACTCTTTTCTTTCCTTCGGCTTCGTCGACGATTTCGAATCGGTTTCAAGTCTCAGTTTTGATTTCCGAAATCCTAGGTCTACCTCTTCCGGCAGGTCATCGGCCAGGATTGCAGCTTCCGCCTCCTCTGTGAGCCGGGAGGCGTTCGCTCCTGAGTTGTTCTGCAAGAGATTCAGAAGTCAGGTGACTGACATTAAAAATATGAATCAGTCACATCTTTATCTTTGTTTATGATAACTATACACTCTTTTGAGAAAAGGTCAGAAGTATCTGTTCTTGCACACCAATATATATATATATATATATATATATATATATATATATATATATATATATATATATATATATATATATATATATATATATATATATATTGGTGTAAGAACAGAAACTTTTTGACCTTTTCTCAAAAGGGTGAATAGTTATTATAAACAAGATAAAGCTGTAGCTGATTCATATTTTCAACATTAGTTACTCTATAATATATATATATATATATATATATATATATATATATATATATATATATATATATATATATATATACAACGTCCTACACCGGATCTTGATGTTCGTGTAACTAATAAGAACTTGGATACTTTGAATTGATTATTAACTAAGTAAATCGGTATATTCATGGATAAATCATAACGACATTGAGCAAATAACGCGTGACGAAATTATATACGAAATATGTTGAATCTACTTGTTTTAGATTTATGTAAGAAACTATAAATGGCAAGAGATATGCAAAAAATATTATCCAGTACTGTTCTTTAATATTAGACTGTAGTTCAGATTAATTAATGGGAAGTACTTATGAAAAAAAAAAACCTTTGGTTAATGTTAGTATATCGAATACTCATACGCAGACTATTTATCATTCAAAAACAACCGCATTACAATACAAGAAATCATGCACGCATTAGATACTATATTCTACTTACTTGCTTGAGGCAACACAAACAGCAGAGCATTAAGACTATGCCTATTAAGACAGCGCCGAAGTAGATAATAGCTAAGACAGCTATCCAGACATATCTAACGACGAAACCGCGATGGAGTTCCATTCCTTCGCCAAGATATCCGGAATACCCAGGAAGAAGTGAG
>JANJGK010000023.1:42635836-42715836 GCA_039081455.1 Macrobrachium rosenbergii
ACATTGCGTTAGAAAATAATTGTTTTTTCAAAAAGATAATTAACACTCAGGACAATAAACTACTTGCATTTACAAAACATGTATTTCATACAGTTCGCTATGAAAATGTTACTCGACGGATATGATGAATGTAAATATTTTTTTTGTAACATAAATCAAATGTGTCAAAAAATCAAATTTCTTTTTACATCTACTTGCTAAATTTACTCTTGCCTTTGGTGAAACCTAACCACAAATTCCTTATTTCCATGAGGTCTCTTCAGATCAATCCGGATAAATAACAAAATTCTCTCACAAAGACAACTTTATTTGAAATACTGTTCACTACAACAACATGGTTAAAAAGTTACAAAAGACTTAAAACTAAAAAAAAAAAAAATATTTTAAACTAAAAGGAATCTGCCAAGATGTCTTAAAAGATAATCCCAGCAATACTTGATAATAAAAGTACAGTAACAAACAAGCTCGGATTTATATGTATACTTAAGAGTAAATGTCTAATACAAGAAAGTACCTTTACAATTATTGGTAGTTCATGGTCTGCGAATGCGCAGTGAAAAAAAGTCCCATTCATAACAATACAAAAAAATTAATAAACAAAGAATACTCTATTTTTAGAGGTAAAATACAAATGTCAGGCAGCTGCTTGGAAAAGTCATAAATGCGTTCGGTCGTGAAGCTAATCACAGCTCCCCGAGCTCCAGTCGACCTGTTTCAACTTCAGCAATTGCAACCCAATCAATATACAACCAGATCAACACACTAATAATCACTATCAGCACCATCTATCGCCAAGATAAGCACTTTCCCCAGAGCTTGAATCCAAGCTCTAAACGACATCACTGCAACTACATTAGACCATCCGGTCTGCCACTTACCACAAAGCTCCATTCTACCTGTTGCAGTTTGCTCAGCCATGGAATCAATCGCCTTCTCTCATATTCAGTCGGGTTTCGTTTCATTTCCTTTAATCATCAGGTTAATCATCATCAGATTAATCATCTTTCCCGTAGCTCTAATCGATCTCTGATTCGCCCTCATCAAACGAGTACGCCCAATCAAGCAACGAGAGCAGAGTCATCTCATGGCTCTCTTGAACGAGGCCGTCAACCACGAGGTATTTATCCACTTCCGGCCGAAGGAACGCTATGGCTTCCTCCAAAGAGCAGTTTCTAAATGAGGAATTTGCAAGGAGGAGCCTCAACTTCGATCTGAGGATCACGTCGCTGATGTCGTCCTCTTCTTCTTCTTCATTCTCATCCGGGTAAACGTCGCTTTCATTTTCACGGTAAGGCTGGAAACCTTCGCACACTATTCCAATCTGAAAAGTGAAATAAATGGTTTTGTCTAGTAACGGGGCTCTAATACTGAATATTTTTTTTATCATCATTGTACTCATTATCATAGTTTAATTACTAATATTTTTTAAAACATATTTTCTCCCTAAAGCTGTGTTGTTTGATTACATTTCAGCAACTTGTTGATTGTATCACAAATACGAAGGATCTTTAAAGGAAATTCCAAGTCAGAATTTTTGTTCTGAGAAAAAATATATATATACGAACAGTGCCAACAAAACTTTCACTTGCACACGCTCAGATTGAAAACCTCACACAATAAAAAATTCTCCTTTGCAACATTTATACTACAACAGTCATCGCTTACAACCATGAAGAGCTTTTACAAGATTACTTCTTTTTTCAGAATTTTTTTTTACGGAAAAAAGCATACGAAGATATAGGTAACGAAAACTTAAACTGGAACGAACAGTAACGCTTTTAAAAATTTGTAAAAACTTTGAAGCATCTAACTGCACACTGAAAAACTCACAAACACTCAAAAACTTTCCCTTGCAACACTCGTGCTAAAACTATCATCGCCTTCACCCATTCACAAAATATTACAAAACAAAAAAAGAAAAGAAAAACTCACCCATTTCCAGCAAAGGAAACGACTAAGGAGATAAGCCAAGTACATCGCAGAGAGGTGAGTGACCACTGGAACCATTACGTCCATGATCCAGAATTCCAGGGTTTCCTCGCTGACGAAGTAGGGAGACATCATTCTCCTGTCTTGCCGCACACACGACTGACTGTTTTCGGGGCCTCCTCCGGGTCAAGAGAGAGGTCAACTTCTGGGTCGTCTCTCAAAATGATCCGAACCGAACCCTCTTCCCCATAATCCAAGGTCAGAGTATTGGCGTAATCCACGGTAAGACTAATCCCTATACCCTTCCAGGGAATACCCTTCCAGAATGATTTATTTGCATCCCCTACCATAAAGAACGCAAGATTATGGTACTGGGAGAGCAATGCACTGTTTTGTAAAATACTTTATGATACGGCAAGACAACAGAGACAATAAAGTTTCAATTACATGTAGAGTTAGTAAAATAAAAAATGGTTAAAGTAATAGTATTTTTACTGCCTTTATCGTAAAAACATCTGTAAGCGTAAATTATAAGTAAATGATATAAATAAAATACTCAGTTGTTGCAGGATGCTGCGTAAAGTTCATTTACTTATTTGCGTGATTAAAGATTTAGCTTCCCAATCGCTTTTCCTTTTTTTTTTGCATAGTATCTAGTATCATACTTGAAGTAAAACACTGAAGGAAATATTACCTTCCATAAATATTTATAATATACTCGGTAAACACCCATTAATATTGATTAAAGATTTGTACTGTTCTCTAAAAGCATATATTGAATATTAATAAGAAAAATAATGTAGGCAGGTTTTGCACTCATGACAGCACTCGCATACATACATTGTCAATACTTGTGTGTGTGTGTGTGTGTGTGTGTGTGTGTGTGTGCATGTGTGCGCGCGCCTCATACGTTCGTGTGAGTGTGCGCGCGCCTCATACGTTCGTGTGAGTGTGCGCGCTTGCTTGCGAGTGAGCTAGGGAGGGAATCTCATCTTGGGGAACTGCGTAGGATTAAAAGAAACAAACGGAATTTTTTCAAGATGATGAATTGATTGAATTCACGATATATTTATTGAATTCATAATTTTACTTCATTTAAGCAGAGAAGATTTTATTTGCTAAATATTTTTTTTTTCCTAAATTAAAAGCCCTTAAGTAAGAACCACTGGTTTATTTTTAAGCAGCTTAAATTCTCGGCTTTGCCGCCAGTTTTACAAGGTCGCTTTAACTAGACATCTCGGAGAGAGAGAGAGAGAGAGAGAGAGAGAGAGAGAGAGAGAGAGAGAGAGAGAGAGAGAGAGAGAGGGGGAGGGGGGAAGGATTTTGTAACTGTCCTTTGTCTAATAAGCACACACACACATATACACACACACACACACACACACATATACATATATATATATATATATATATATATATATATATATATATATATATATATATATATATATATATAGATGGATAGCATTTCGCTAAATACAACCAAAGGTGCGAGAAATGTTTTATTGCAAGGAAACCTAATACATTCAGAATCAATATGAGTTTATGCTTACTTCTTGATGCAGGAAAATTATTATCACCAAAGGGGAAAATGGTGAAAAGGATCAGTTATAAGGGGGCAAGAATTCACCTTCTCAGCCATCATCAAAAATATCTTCTTTTTTTTTATTTTTGGGGCAACATAGAATTACAAAATAAGGACGATAATCTTATACATTTAAAGAAGAATTCCAACCTTAGAAACATTTCATTCATTTTATTGTGAATACAGAAAGAAAAGGCATAGAAACACACCCAAAAAAAGATTAAATTTAAAAAGGGAAAACCATTCAGGAACGAGAACCAGGATAAAGTCACGTGTCCCCGTGTTAGTAAATAGACACACGTGGTCTTTAGGAAATTGGCTTACACCCCCTTGGGATGCGAAGGAAATGAGGCAAGGTTTAGGAGAAAGCGACACTGGAGTTTTTATTCCATTTGTTTGATTCCTACCTGAGTTTGCTTCGCTCCTTAAAGACGACATGTGCTATGGGAACATATTGCCTTGGTTACAAGGCTGTCATTGTAGTAATTTATATCCAAGAGGAAATTACAATTGAATGATGAAAACCGTCATCTTTTCAATGCAAACTCATTATACAAGGAAGTCATTGTAGTATTTTATATCCAAGAGGAAGCTACAATTGGATGATGAAAACCGTCATATTTTCAATGCAAACTCATTATACAAGGATGTCATTGTAGTATTTTATATCCAAGAGGAAATTACAATTGAATGCTGAAAACCGTCATCTTTTCAATACGCACTCATTATACTATCCAGTTATTTCCTCTACAATACTTTTTTCACTTTTATATCCAAGAGGAAATTACAAGTGAATGATGAAAACCATCATCTTTGTAATACAAACTTATTACATTGTTCAGTCATTTCCTTTACAATATATAACTTTTTTTAATTTTCCACTTAGATTTCAGGTTAAAGAATCATGTGAATGATTTTTCGTATATTTTTCGTAATAATGACACTATCTTAATTATCATTATAGCTATTACATTAAACTGGTGTGTATACTATATTTCTTTTTCTGTACATTACCCGGAAGCAGTTATAAGGAATGTAATGAATTATAAAATCAAATCTATATGTGATATAAGCATGCACAACTAAACATATATATAAGAAAACGATATCTTTCGAATTTCACAAGCATTCAAAATTCACATTCTCACCAAAAAAAAAAAAATCTTCAACGAACTCAAGATTATTTTTATGTTAGTTTTGAAAATTTTCAATCACATTTATCGATTACATTTGTAGTTATTTATATTGTATTTACAAAGGAAGTCGTTCAAAACATAATTAACAGGCAAACAACTTCACGAATAACAAGAGTCTGGCGTCTGGATTTTAGGAGGCGTTCATCCTAGAAGTCTTTTGTCCAAGGCTTATCCTCTTTGCTTTGATATCCTCTGGGAACGTTTTTTCCGTTGAGAATTTAAAGCTTTTCCTTTTTAAATCCCGATTAAGACCGGCACAAACAAGTTGACCCAAATGTTATAGCCCACTGGCAGGTGACCTTTTCACAACTTGTCTTAATTACAAGTAAGGAATCGATCACTTTTTTTTCTATAACATTTTTTTTCAATCCTAGCAAAATGCACCTTTGTTGAAAATATTGCATGGAATTCGTTTATTTAAGAGACCCGATTCGCACCGCTGGATCTAAACTTGTATGTACTAGCAATCTCCATAGTTTTGATTCAAGAGTTAGAGCTACTTTTATTGTTGTCCTAAATGTATGAAATCAAATGAAAGACTATGTATATATGTATGACTGTATATATATATATATATATATATATATATATATATATATATATATATATATATATATATATATATATATATACATATATATATAATATATATATAATATATATCAATGGCAATTATCCATAGGTAATTGCACATACGGAATATAGCACTAATAATTTATAAACATATATATATATATATATATATATATATATATATATATATATATATATATATATATATATATATATATATATATATATATATATACTCGTATAATTTACATGAATCGTTCATCTATCAAAGACTCTCATCATTTCACAGGTGTCCTTCGCTAGGTCGCGATATTAAATAACTCTTTCACACTTGTCCCAAAAATTAATAAAGCAGCAAGGAGTCCTTACATATCATAAAAGTTAGAAAGAGAACAGATTAGCCAGATGAATTTTGTAAATAACCGAATAGAGTCACAATGGAAGGTCAATTCGTAATAAACGGTGAACACAAATGTTCCCGGTAACTCTATCTTTGTCCGGCGGCGGCATTTCTACTAAACGATAACTTAATTTAAATTGAAAATTCTAATGTTTTTGAAAATTACTATTATCTCAATAATCAACAGGAACTTCAGGGGAAAAAAAATATTTTATTTCAAAGGTTCACAGGAAACGGCCGTTTGTTATATCCCAGAAAGAACCGCTCGGTCACGAATAGACTTTGAGTATCTGATTTGACAAGGTGTCTTTTTTTTTAGTGATACACAAAGCCTTCGCTGTACTGATATCATGCCACAAAAAAAGAAAAATGAAAGAAAAATATATTTTGTAAAATTAATGTCGCCTTTGTTAGGATTTGCGGGTATTGCACAAAGAGACGGGGTGAGTAATCGGATTCATGATCAGTCAGTTTTATCCAAGTCCTTAAATTCTGCGTCCAAATTTCTTTGCAGATGTAATGTTTTATATCTCGTGGTGATAAGGCTCGGAATTAATTTATTTCATAAATGGTAGGCGCTGTTAATGTTCTAAACTTTCTTATAATAATGTTTATGACTTGTTAGTTTTCTGTAAAAGAAAACTATTGAGATGGCTTTGTCTGTCCGTCACTATTTTATATATATATATATATATATATATATATATATATATATATATATATATATATATATATATATATATATATATATATATATATATATATATATATATATATATATATATATATATATATATATATATATATATATATATATATATATATATATATATATATATATATAAATATATATATATATATATATATATATATATATATATATATATATATATATATATATATATATATATATATATATATATATATATATTCCATACACGACGATTTTGGATATCCCAATGCTATGCTACTAATAATACCCCATTTATCTTAAACCTTTGGATGAAAGATCAGAGAACTGCTTTTAACCTGACCAACGTCTTTTAATTTCATGGAAAAGTGTATTGTTTTTCCATTGATTCTGTCAATCTCAGTTTTTAAAAGTTATTTTCCTCCAAAAAAAAAAGGACTTCATCCTTTATCACATTTCGTATAAAAGAAAGTCGCAGCGCCGGAAATACCCCGGACTATTTCTATTCCCCCTTTTACATGTAAAGTAATATTGTCCCGCGATGCATATGCAAATTAATGGAAAATATGAAACATTCTGTTTGATTAAAATCACTCGCCCTTAAAAAAATATTCGCATCCGCCAAAGCAGGCCGGCAGTAATTTACAAAACACGGCTTTGATACCGGGTGACCCCAGCCTGCACAAGGCCGGGCAGGTCACATGCAAGCATAACAAAACAGAACATGACGCGAGAGGATTATTTTCGCTGCGCCGGACGCACTTTGAACTTCGCCAAAGCAATTGTGTGCGTTCGAGAAATTATTTGAAATTATTTGGTGCCAAATCGTCTTTGTTTTAAAACCTACCGATTTTTTTTTCATTTTTTTAATTTCTGCACCTAGTCGCCGTGCTGTATTTCCAGGAAGCAAGCTTCGTGAGTTAATTGTTTTGTTTTGAATTTGTTTTTTAAGAGTTTACACTCATGAATAATAATAATAATAACAATAATAATAATAATAATAATAATAATAATAATAATAATAATAATAATAATAATAATAATAATCTTAGGATTATTATTATTATTATTATTATTATTATTATTATTATTATTATTATTATTATTATTATTATTATTATTATTATTATTATTATTATTATTATCCCAAGATCACTGAAAAGGAATCTGGGAAAACTAGATGCCGAAGTAGCTCCAGGACTCATGCAGAAAAGTGTGCTACTAGAAACAGCGCACATAGTGAGAAAAGTGATGGACTCCTAAGGAGGCAGGATGCAACCCGGAACTCCACACTATTAAAACCACCAAGTGGAATAGGATGACTGCGATAGACAAAAAATTAAATAAATAAGTAATAATAATAATAATAATAATAATAATAATAATAATAATAATAATAATTCTATATTTCTTATAAATTTTAAAAATCTATTGACATCTACCTGTCATTTCGAATATGCTTACCTAGAGGGCACGAGTAAATTGCTAGCTACAACACTGCAACACCAAGTTGCAGTAACGGAATATATCACTAAGAGGCTATGTGTTGATGATCATTCTAACCAAATTATTAAGATTGCAGTTACAAAGATGAGCAAATGTAGATAATTGCACAGGAGTAATAGCACAGAAAATTAAAATCTGCTGTTTCATAAGGCGACTAAGTCACTGTGATGAACAGAAATAGGACCCAGAATTCAAATAAAACCCTGTAGGAACAAGAAAAATAAATCCCCTCCCCCCCAAACACCACCTACTGATGAGCTATCACTCTGTCATTCACTGCTCCCACACCAACTTCGCCTGCTGTCGCTATTGATACTGACAGTCAGGATACTGACAGTCAGGATACTGACGGTCAGGATACTGACAGCCAGGATACTGACAATCAGGATACTGACAGTCAAGATACTGACAGTCAGGATACTCAGAGTGGGTCCTGCTGACAGTGAGCCACCAACAGCTGTTACGCCTGCTGATACTAATGACGGTAGCAAATTGCCCTTGGGAACACCCATACGTGATTCAGCTGCTGCCGCTGTGTGTGAAATATCTGGATATAAACCACAGAAGATGCCGACATATAATTATTTAAATAACCTTAAGGATGCTCACTTTAATGACATTAAGGACGCTGATGTGTGTATACAAAAGAAATGTCAGCACATCACGCCCAGAAGTTTTGGTCTAGTCTGCGCCCTAGGGAGCACTGCGTGAATATATATATATATATATATATATATATATATATATATATATATATATATATATATATATATATATATATATATATATATATATATATATATATATATATATATATATATATATATATATATATATATATATATATATATATATGTTACAAGAAAACAGAATTAACACTTTTTGAAAGTGTACGTAACGTGCTCTAACAATCTTTCTTCAGGAAAAAGGCGTATGAAGGTTCTCTCATGATAACACTTACATCCATTTTTCTCACCTCTCTCTCTCTCTCTCTCTCTCTCTCTCTCACCGCGTATCGCCTCTCTCTCTCTCTCTCTCATCGTTTACCGAAGTTCACCCACCCGAATCTCACTCATTCTCACCAAAGCAATTAAATGGACTATTTAAAGAAACGCACTAGTTTCTACAAAAATAGGTTTATTATTCAAATAACCCAACAAGAAATGAATAAAACAAAGCAAAGATTAAAATGCATAATAAATGAATTATCGAGTCAGATAACTAAACTCTGAACTGCAAAACACTTCTGATTAAAGAAGTCTCATTATGGCTAATAGCCTGGAAATATCCAAGATCACACATACTCCCCAAATCAATAACTAAAGTCATGTCAAAAAAACAGTCTACCACATGTTATTCGAACCAGTCCACACTGTCCACAGACATCTGTCGAAAGAATTAAACATGATAGAAAACTCCCAAAAATATATGAAATACAAAACACAATAATGGAAAGTGTAAAATGCGTAGCCAAGATATGGCAAACGTAACACAACAAAATAATAATATGAAAGAGGTATGAATATTCATATTAAATCTCCCACACCAGTTCAAAAGTTCATAATGATTAGAAAATCATGGTAAAAATCACAAGTTCAATTTTCTCCCATAAAAACAGAGATTTCAAACTCTACCTTATCTGCCGATTTCAAAGCCTGGATCCTCTCCAAAGCTACGTCTAGACAACTGCAGTTCTATCACGTTAATGAACGATCAAACTCACTTTTAGGGCAGATTTTGGCATAATCTAGATCAAATTAACGCACGTACTCACGAATATACATAACACTTGGAAGATCACCTGACCGGCAACATTGCTGAGGAATCAAACTATTTGCTGAATACAAAGATTTTACGACTGACGGCTCTGTCAGAACCATCTCACTCCAAAAATTCTTTCATCACATCTTAAAGCATTGAAGCTATGAAATGCATATATGTGTCCTTTAAAATTGTAGCAGCCATATTTTCTGCCACCATTTAACTCTGTTACAAGAAAACAGAATTAACACTTTTTGAAAGTGTACGTAACGTGCTCTAACAATCTTTCTTCAGGAAAAAGGCGTATGAAGGTTCTCTCATGATAACACTTACATCCATTTTTCTCACCTCTCTCTCTCTCTCTCTCTCTCTCTCTCTCTCACCGCGTATCGCCTCTCTCTCTCTCTCTCATCGTTTACCGAAGTTCACCCACCCGAATCTCACTCATTCTCACCAAAGCAATTAAATGGACTATTTAAAGAAACGCAATAGTTTCTACAAAAATAGGTTTATTATTCAAATAACCCAACAAGAAATGAATAAAACAAAGCAAAGATTAAAATACATAATAAATGAATTATCGAGTCAGATAACTAAACTCTGAACTGCAAAACACTTCTGATTAAAGAAGTCTCATTATGGCTAATAGCCTGGAAATATCCAAGATCACACATACTCCCCAAATCAATAACTAAAGTCATGTCAAAAAAACAGTCTACCACATGTTATTCGAACCAGTCCACACTGTCCACAGACATCTGTCGAAAGAATTAAACATGATAGAAAACTCCCAAAAATATATGAAATGCAAAACACAATAATGGAAAGTGTAAAATGCGTAGCCAAGATATGGCAAACGTAACACAACAAAATAATAATATGAAAGAGGTATGAATATTCATATTAAATCTCCCACACCAGTTCAAAAGTTCATAATGATTAGAAAATCATGGTAAAAATCACAAGTTCAATTTTCTCCCATAAAAACAGAGATTTCAAACTCTACCTTATCTGCCGATTTCAAAGCCTGGATCCTCTCCAAAGCTACGTCTAGACAACTGCAGTTCTATCACGTTAATGAACGATCAAACTCACGTTTAGGGCAGATTTTGGCATAATCTAGATCAAATTAACGCACGTACTCACGAATATACATAACACTTGGAAGATCACCTGACTGGCAACATTGCTGAGGAATCAAACTATTTGCTGAATACAAAGATTTTACGACTGACGGCTCTGTCAGTACCATCTCACTCCAAAAATTCTTTCATCACATCTTAAAGCATTGAAGCTATGAAATGCATATATGTGTCCTTTAAAATTGTAGCAGCCATATTTTCTGAAATATATATATGTGTGTGTGTGTGTGTGTGTGTGTGTGTGTGTGTGTGTGTATACGGGTTGAAATAATGTTTGTAGGCAATTACGTCACTAATTGTATGATACACTAAGTTTTACTGTAGGATGTCTGTATACAAACACACATACACACAGACACACGCCTCAACAGAAATACAATACTGACATTGGGGTGTACCCAGGAGAATTTGTTTTCACAACAAAATAAAGAGATTGCACTTTCCAGCAAGCTTCAGCAAGTCATATCACTTTTTTTATGTTTGTTGTTTTGCCTTTTTGAACACTCTGCAAGATAGTATGTCTATTGGGCCTGGGAATGGCACTAAAACCGGGATTTTACCGTGGAAAGTAAATTTACTGATAGCTATCAAAGGAAAATATCGCCTAAATGCTTTTCAGCCAACCATCGTCAAACATGTATGAACACAGAGCGAGAGAGAGAGAGAGAGAATCTCAAATGTGGCGTATATTTTTCTTTACGATATACTTAGCAATAACTGGCTAAATAACAATAAACTATATAGGTTATGAGAAATGCTATTTGTCTTACTTTTGAATAGACTGAAAAAATTGAAAAGGTATTTTATGAAAACTTATATAAGATGAAATTAGGGAAATAACCAAAATACAGAAAAAGACAAAAGCCACCTTGTAAGTGAGAGAGTTAAATTTTGAATTAAAGTAGGCTCACAGATAATACCATTCCATGAGATATGACGTCTGACAAACTTTCATTCAGTTCTAGAATAATTCTTGAGTTCCATCCCAGTTTTAGGAAACAACACAAACTCGACCGGGCGGGTTTGGAGGTTTGGGCCCCCCAGGAGACAAATTCGTCGGGAGGATCGAGACACTGATTCTCTCATTTATCAGGGAGAAGAGGAGAGGCTGTTCACTAGTGGATCTCCGGGGGAACTGTTAGTAACTCTGCTTGAAGTTGTAAGATTATTTTGGAGAAATAATTAATGGCTGAACGCGAGGAGAAAATATTGTACGCGTTGTGCAAGAAGATTGATTACAGAGAGGAGAGCAAGTGTCCTCGCAGTATCATATGTGCACACAAACATAAATACACACACACATTATATATATATATATATATATATATATATATATATATATATATATATATATATATATATATATATATATATATATATATATATATGTATATATATATATATATATATATATATATATATATATACTGTATATGTATATATATATATATATATATACATATACACATATATATATACATATACATAAATATATATAATATGAATACATAAAAAGTATGCCATTGGTGAGGAAAAGGATCGAAAGGCTTTGAAACGTATTGATCTTGGGGAGAAAAACGAAAGACCTTAAGATGGGAGTCAGGGTACGTCTTGGGATATTGGAAGAGACGTTGGTAATGTAGGTTCGTCTTTGTTATTATCATTATCCACAGCGACAATTTATAATTTAGAACAAACCTGGAGACCATATGTATATATATATATATATATATATATATATATATATATATATATATATATATATATATATATGTATATATATAATATTTATTTATATATAAATTATATATACATACATACATACATACATACATACATACATACATACATACATACATACATACATACAACTCATACACGTAATACACGCAATTTCTCGCCCCACGACGGTGACCCAATTCCCCAGAAATTCTCTCCATCCTGTCTGAGCCAATGATGCCATATTATGCACGATCACCCTTTTCGCCTTTTCCATAACAGGGGTCTCCTGAGGAGGTGGCTGCAACTCATAAGAGATACGAAGACGCTCTCTAGACGTGACAGTGAATATATTCATGGCAGGTAACACGACACGTGCTGAACGGGACTAAGTTTAAGTAGAAAAAAAAAAAAAAAGTGAAATATCGTATTTAACATTCACTTTTCTTCCGTGGTTTCTTAAAATCTGTAGTCTTGATATATATACGAGTATATATATATATATATATATATATATATATATATATATATATATATATATAATATATATATATATATATATATATATATATATATATATATATATATATATGTGTGTGTGTGTGTGTGTGTGTGTGTGTGTGTGTCAAGAAGGCTTTGCATGTCAGTGTTTATTTGCTCATTATTTAACTGATTATATAATTATTACTAATTGAAAATAATCATAGAAGATAATTGTTAATATTTTTTTTATTATTTTCAATTTTTGTTTCATAAAATTGCATTAGCTACATATTTCAGTAGCTTATTCTCATAACACGATATATCATTGCTTCAGGAATAATTAGATTCCATTTAATAAGTGTTAAAATCATTTCAGTATGAAATTCTACTAGATTTTTATAATCGACTATTTCTGTATAGGATATTGGTCAGCGTCACGTAACAACAAGCTTAATATCTTAATTGACATAAGCCTTATCATAACTGTAACGATCGTCTATTTTTTATTCAGTAATGCTATTAAGCATTCAGAGCTGAAGCATATCAAAATCATATGTTTAAAGGTTTTCAGATATTCTTTTAACCCCGCTAGCCATAGAGGGCAGCACAGTAGAGTCCATTTTATTCAGTAATGGTATTAAGCATTCAGACCTAATGCATATCAAAATCATATATTTGATGATATATAGAAATTCTTTTCCCCCCTCTAACCATAGAGGACAGAACCGTACGTGGCTCATACTTGTGTTAAATATTACATGTTTCGAATATCAAAATCATATATTTGATGATTTCTACAAATTCTTTTCCCCTCTAGAGAACAGAGCCGTACATGGCTCGTCCTTGTGTGAGATATTCCACGTTTCAAAATTGAAAACCTTCCCATCTTAGAGGTTCAATAAAACTCACCTTGGCCAAGCCTCTTTTAAAGAACTCGAGAAGGATAGATCTGGAGCCTTGTCCATTATCCTGTCCACCCAAAGACCATCCCGAGTGGTTATATTGCTGACCAATCAGCATTATCTTGTCGACCAAATGGACATCCTGATTGGTTATACTGCTGACCAATCAGCATCGGTCCATTGTGCAAGTTTTCTTGCAAGCAGTTCCAACATCAGTGCTTAATTGTTTGCAGTTTTCAGTTTTCATCATTTTGTTTGAAATGTTATCATTTTAAGTTAATGTGTAGTGTCACTATATCGTAACATTATTTTGTCGATCTTGTGTCTTCAAATAAAGAAATAGTGTTAAAGGATTTTTTTATCAATGTAAATCCTAATGTTTAAATAAAAAATACGTGCGACCCAGTTACTTATCCTTCACAAACTTTGTCGTAAAGAATTCGTATTAAAAAATAAATGAAAATCAGTAAATGAAACCAGATTACATTAAAAAAGTACGCATTTCAAAAACGCAAGGAATAGTTAAATAACATCAGATCTTTTAATCTATGTTCATTGACAGAAAGTTTTTTTTCTCTTAAACTAAAAAGCTTTTAAGACTGTGGTGTAGCATTCTTCTGTTTCTAAAACAATGCTCGTTATGCCTGTAATACATCATAACAGCCATTGCTTAATATCTGAATAGTGAACAAACTCTTTGAAATAACATCTGGAAAATTATCTTCGACTTTCTGTCTGTCATTATTATGAATATGTAAAATTTCTAAAGAGTTTATATATATATATATATATATATATATATATATATATATATATATATATATATATATATATATATATATATATATATAATATATATATATATATATATATATATATATATATATATATATATATATATATATATATATATATATATATATATATAATATATATATATATGTATGTATAACTGAATCACGAAAATATGGAACGTGATGAATATATAAATAAAGATAAAATTCCGTTTCCTTCGTGGATTTTATCTTTATATGTATATATACATATATATATATATATATATATATATATATATATATATATATATATATATATATATATATATATATATATATATATACGTGTGTGTGCGCGCGCGCGTATGTATGTATGCGCGCACGCGAGTACGAAAGCGCAAGAGAGGAGAGGTGGGCAAGGGAGCTAAAATAACTGGCGAGTGATTTTTTTTTTCATGCCGGCAGTACGACTTGCATATCTTTTTTTATGTGAGTCTGCAAAATTTTGGGAAGGTTTTATATGGCCACAAAGTTCTTGGCGGTGTCTTAAAAAGACGCAGAGGAGAGGCGGTAAAAAAAATGTGCTTTGCTTTTTCTTCCTTTTTCATCCCAGAATTTTTGTCCAGATCTGCCGCCTAGTACTCTGATTTTCCGTCAGGGTTATGTCCTATTAATCTTATTTACGTTTCCTCCATTTTAAATGGGATTTTTAATTTGAAGATTTTTGTTCCAAATTTCCTTCATTTTCTTCATTTGTTGTTCGCGAAAATTAATCATCTGGTTAGGATGTTAGCTTGGGAGGGAAAAAGGTCCGGCCTCAATTTAAGAACGAGCAATTTTCGGCAAATGGCCTTGTCCCTCTGTTGACCTAAGGAGTGAAATATGTACTCGGTATTTAATAAAAAATGGGGGATCGGAAACATGATAAAGAAGGGCAAGGGGCTAACAACAATTTATATATATATATATATATATATATATATATATATATATATATATATATATATATATATATATATATATATATATATATATATATATATATATATATATATATATACTGTATATATTGTATATATATCGACACAAATATCGCATGAAATCTAATTAACAATACCTTGGAAATAACTGACGCCTGAAGGGAATTATATAATTATTAAGTGTTTATGGCCCAGCCAAGAGATTTAGCGAGTAACCAAAGTCGACGGAAGCACTTAAAAAATATGATTCTCTTTGAGTGTAAATCACGCATGTAGAAGTAGAATATATATATATATATATATATATATATATATATATATATATATATATATATATATATATATATATATATATATATATATATATATATATAATATATATATATATATATATATATATATATATATATATATATATATATATATATATATATATATATAATTTACATCCTCAACCAATAATCAGGAAATCACTGACAATGACGAAGCCTTTTTGAATACATGTCTATATTATTAAGACCTTACTCGTATGGCATTTACATCAAAAGCCTGTTTACTGGATAGAGAATCTTCAAGTTTCATTAGCACTGCATATTTTCATAAGCTATCGCGCTGAAAATTTTCCGGACATGAGAGGCATAAAAGACTTCGGATGCATAATAAACTATCTTAGTAAAGGGTCGAAGAAGGTCTTTGAGACTATTAACGACAGTCTCTTTTAAACGGCGAAGTTTGAGAATTTGCGGCGGGTGATTGCTGGAACGGAACTTTAGTCGGAGACTTTTTTCTTCCAGGAGATAAGACGACTTCTGGAAAGAGTTTCGCACGGTTCAAATTCAGGAGCTCCTCACGCGTAGGCGGAGTTGATATTGCTAGGGTGCCAATTGACCTATTGAGACTGTATATTGCCAGTGTTATTTGAGTTAAGTTCTTAAGTTATGCTCGAGGGGCTTAAAGTAATTTTCCAGCAATCCGTGTCCCAAGGGGAAGTGATTTTGTTCATGGGAGTGCTGGCGCCCATAGTTTTGGTGTATGTTGGCGTTTTTCTTTATTTAATTTTAAGCATCGTCTACAATGCATGTCGTGAAGTGAGTATCAGTGTTTTAATTATATAAATAGTACTTTGTATTCGTGACTTTAAACTGATATGTTTAAGTTCTGTTTAAGATCTGTTTAAGAAAGTATTTCTAGCAGGTTAAAACGTATGTAAATTCTTTTAACTTAAGCTGAGGTGAGTATTTTCTTACTGATTGTTTTATTTTAGGTTTTGCTCAGTCCTCAGACATTCTGTAAGGGTTCAAGAGTTTCATGGGATAGTTTTAAGTTTTTGATACTTTTGATGCAGTTATTTTAGGGCTAGCTTACTTTTCAGACTTGCTGTACGGGGTAAGAGTTTCATGGGTCAATGTTTAAAATTAAGAAAAACTTCTGTTGCCGGTACTTGAGTGCTGGTGTTCATTTTAGCTGATTAAACACCACGGAGTATGTACTTTGTGAGGGTTTCTTCTTATGGCTTAAACTTGCTCTTGTAAACTAGTACTATGATTTTCAACGTCACTTATTTTCAGAAACGAGGAAAGTCCCGCAAAATGCAGGATGTACTAGGAAGAAAGAGTTTCCACAACGACCTCTTGATTCGGTCAGATTCTCTGGACTTCATCAAAGATTACACTAGGCCTAAAGTGAACCGCAATATGCGTGTCTCTGCCCAGTTTTCTTTGGTTGATGTCATCAAAGGAGAAGACTTGAATGCACTGAAGACTTCACTTCGCAAAACTTGTGGTACCTTTGGTCAACCGATCGCAGACGAGTTGGAATCCAGAGCACAAGTCACTGCAGATCAAGGCGTGTTCTCGCTGCGTCCGGGTGACGTAAGCTTTGTGGATACTTCATTGTGTTCTTCGACCTACGGTAATCTTTACTTGGAGGGAAACTTGACCGGAAGTACGTACTTCGGTTCCACTATCTCCACTCGGTGCGTTAATCTGCCTGAACTGAAGGACCCTGCAACGGAGTATTCGGATTATTTTCTGCCGGTTAGAGACGATGGATTAGTGACCTTTCACACCTTTCGGGGAAATTCAGAGTTTTGTCCACTCAGTCATTCGACTCCATACTCACGAAGTGCTCCTAGGACTGAAACTGAATCGGACAAAGTCTTCAAATTTTAGATGGCATCTAATGATAAAAGGTTAAATTAAGATTTTGTTACATGTATCAGACTAATTTAAAGGCAAAATTGAGATTATCTTTTAACCTGTATCAGACTAATTGTAATTGCGTGACTCACCCTTGGGGTATGAGAAGAAAAGTCTTCGAGCTGGGCATTATTTAACTTTAATTGCTTGCTTGTTTTAATGCTCTATTGCACTATTGTTGGAAATTGCATTCTTTGTATATCATGGACATGCAGTAACTGGTCTCCATACACATAAATGTGTATATAATAAGTTAAACTTAAAATTTAAAAGGTGTTCGACAGTCTAATCTGCATTAGATCGTATCGGGTATTTAATATAACTTCATGCTTAGTGCATTACGGCGGTATCAACAAGACCAATTTTTAATCACTTGCCAAGAGTTTTTGTAACTTCTATCGTGTATGTTTTAACCTTTTGTAAATATAAACGATAAATGAATTTTTGTAAATATAAATAAATGAAAATTCAGAGTGGTATTTCTGTATCCTTATTAATATTCCCCAAAACACTGAAGAAAAGTGATGTTTGATAGTCCTGAAATAGGTTTGTTTAAATAGATTTATTTACTTATGTTAATTAGATATGGAATATTAACACTTACACTTAAGTACAAAAACTCATAAAGTAAAAATCTTGGGTTTAAAATTCATGTGAAGTAAGGTTAACTACATTGCACAGGTTTGACGTAGGTTTGAGTAAGATTTTAGCAGCCTATAGTTAGTTTTACTGAGAAAAATGTTAAGGGTTATTCTAATTAAATTTTTCCTTGCAGCCTATGGCGCATGGGCTGTGTGAACTTTAATTTGAAATCATAAGAGTTGGTTAATTATACGTTAGTTTTAACTATTAGCATCGGGATAAGTAAAGTACCTGCATTTCTCGCATGGACGAAGAACAAATAAATTAGTGGGAAGCTTATGACCAAAGCAACTTGAATATCGGCGAAAAATTTGAAGTCGCGATAAAAATACCTCGTGACCTGCAATGGCTTCCAGCAAGACCATCTGTTACCCCAAACCTATCTCTTCTGTCATCGTCTATTGGGAAAGTTTCTTGCCTTGAATGATGGCTGTGTCGTTTATGAGGAAGGGGAGAGAGGGGGGGGTGTTATTTGAGACTTTAACAAAAAAATCTCTGGTTTTCTTATTCCTTCTCAGGATCTAATGACTAAGCATTCATGTGAAAATACTTTTATCATTGATTAAATAGGCTATTGCCTAACCTTTCTAATCAGCTCGTAAGTTTCTAACAATGATGTGGTGGTTGAATTTGGCGTTAAACTAAAGGTACGATGAAATGCAGGCTGAATTTGGTGATGTATTGAAGTACGCTGAAATTCGGTTAGTATTACAAGAATCGTAATACTGAATCATAATACACGAAATTCAGTCAGCATAGAATCTTAATACTGAATCTTAATACTGTTATGACACCTAGAGCATCACTGGACTGACTGCGCATGCAGTATTGCTGCTCTGTTAAGAATCGGACCCATGCAGAGTAACTGGCCATAATTATGATTCAAGAAACACCTACACGATAAAGCAGTCCCAGCTGGGAGAGACTGGAAAGTCCTTCAGGTCAGAGAAAATGGGGCAAACCACCTATTAACTATAGCCACACAGCCACACTAGTTGGGTAAAATCTCGGGGCACTGACCAATGTTTTAATGCCAGTTACGGAGCAATGATAATGCCAGCCACAAATGTACATACCCCCGTAGGAAGGTAGTGCTGTCAACTCACCTCATACTGTAGTCATTACTCAAGGTTCTTTGCAGCGTTCCTTAAGCCCCTAGCTGCAACCTCTTTCATTCCTTTTACTGTACCTGAGCAGAGTGTCAGAATACATATTTTATCGAGGTGTTACGATGTCTCAATTGCACACTGCAAGAGGCTTCTCTCTGGAATACAATTAACGTTGATATCCATTATCCTAAGAATGGAGGTACAGTAATGGAATTTAAATTTTTCACTCAATTTCTAATTCACTCCTGCTGTATCTGCAATATAACCATGTATTTTTAGTTTATATTTACTTTCTTATTTTTTAATTAATTCTTTCTTTCTTTTCACGCTTTGTTCCTCCATTCTTTTCATGCTAACATTCTTGTGGGAACATATGAATATGCATCTGGTTCCAAGAACAACAGTAAAAAAACTAACTGTGAATAAATAGGTCAGTAACCTACTGGTTTTCAGTCAGTTTCTCAAATGGTGAGAAGACAAAGAAAAAAAAAATTACGAGAGTCCTCACTTCTCCTGAGACAGAAGAAATAGAATTCACACCTATACTTTTTTTTTTTACTCCTCGGCGCTGATTCTCATTGTTTCTTCGGCCTCAAAAGGAAACCGAGACTTAACTCATTCGACGTATCCGAGGTCGTTTTGAGAAAAGTCCAGAGAAAACAGACGTTTGATCACATCCAGAAAAGTAAACACAAAACCCAGTTAGTGAGAATTCACCGCTTCGCGAAGTGGCTTTGTGATTTTAGCTCGGATTTATTCCCAGTTGAAGAGGCAGTGGATGTAAAGGTTGGGTTTAGCGCAGTTGTATGCTCTTGCTATTTCGATGAAATTTTAATTCATATTTCGAGATAAAAGCTTCGTATTTGTCACAACGAAGGAGCGTATTTGTTCATTTGAGACTGGTCAGTTATTGAGAAGGAGAGGAGGAGAGCGCTTCTAAAATAATATTATATCACGCAGACAAACTGTGTCAACAGAATGAAATTGCATGCCTATTGCTCTTGTAACCAATTCAACTTTATATAAAAGGTTACTGTAACTAAAACTTGTAACGAATAATATTTACGCTAGGAGGGAGTTACGTCTTGCAACATTTGAATATGTTATTCAATTTAGAGCGGACAATATTAAAAGAACATTTTTCTAAGTTATCAGTATAAGTTAAACTATTTGGAAATGAGCAGTGAAAATACCAGTAAATGAGACACATTTACTACTGTGAGGAATTGCTTTTTATGAATAATTATGAGTAATTTATGAGTAATTATTTCCAATTTCATGAGGTATAATCATGTGCAGGTATAACCCCAACATATAACATCAAACATCAAGGCCGAGTGAGTAACTGTGACAGTCTATCTGTCAGGCAGTTATTGTTTTTTAATGGTCAGAGACTGACTCCTTTGCGCATGCTCAGAACTAGCTCAGCCCTTTAAGAAGAGAGTTAATGAATTTCTCTTGAGCATGTGATGAATTCACGTCTCATCACGTGGCAGATCAAATGATTCAGGAAAAACAGAGGAAGGCAGAGAATTCGACAGTCTAAAATTGAATGGCTTGGATGAGTCATCCAGCTGGTTACTGATCCACCTGGTTACTGATCCAACTGGTTACTGATCCAACTGGTTACTGATCCACTTGGTTACTGATCCAGTTGGTTACTGATCCAACTGGTTTCTGATCCAATTGGTTACCGATCCAGTTGGCTACTGATCCAACTGGTTATTGATCCAACCGGTTACTGATCCAACCGGTTACTGATCCAGTTGGTTACCCCACGAGTTCATGACTTATAAGCAATATCTGTTAGATAAAAGATTGGCTTATTCGTCAAGATTCTTCATGAACTATGATGATAAAATTAAGCAAAAAGATGACAACACGCATAATCCGTTACCCCGGGGGCCAGACGCAAGCAAATAAATAAACATGAATGTAACAAAACCAAGACTAACTTCCATCCCATGTCCCTGTCTTATCAAGTCGAGATAAAACCCTTTTCTTTCTCGACAAATATCAAATATCTGTCTCTGCCTTCCCTGAACTTCCTCTGAATCGTTGACCAGTGGGTTCTCTGTTGGCCCGGGACTAAGCGACCTTCCCTCGATGGCTGGTGAAGTTTGGGGGGGATATTTTCTTATTTATTTGCAAATTCCTCTCCTTCGTGTTTTCTTCTTTCCCATTTACATATTCATCTACTTGCTAAGTCAGTTGTTATATCTAAATACACTGTTTTATATCTAAATCGCTTTGATAGATTTTAAGAGCTGTAGAAAGTCCCCCTAATTTTTTTTTCTTTGCTTTTTTTATTTTATCTTATTTTATTTTTTTGTTATCGGAAGTTTTGGGGGCGGGGGATATTTTCTTATTTATTTGCAATTTCCTCTCCTTCATGTTTTCTTCTCTCCCATTTACATATTCATCTACTTGCTAAGTCAGTTTTTATATCTAAATACATTGTTATATCTAAATCGCTTTGATAGATTTTAAGCGCTGTAGAGAGTCCCCCTAATTTTTTTACTTTGTGTTTTTTATTTTATTTATTTTTTTTATTACCTGAGGTAAACCTCCGCTCAACAATCCTCTTTCATCCAGGCATGAAAAGTTGTCCCCTTCTGTCTATACACAGTAGGAGGAGCCTGTCAAGCCCTGATGGTGGTTTTTTTTTATCTCAAGCGTTGGCGGTATTATTTTTTGCCTCCATAGAAAAAGTTTCTTTTTATAGAGAGAGAGAGAGAGAGAGAGAGAGAGAGAGAGAGAGAGAGAGAGAGAGTTGAAACGGTAATCAATACTATTCCGACCTGGATAAAGGGGGGACAATTTACACAGCCGTATAATATCAAAACAGGATTAAATTTTTACTGACTATTTTAATACTTGATGGAATGCCTGTTCATTTATTCCTTATGTGCACAGTTTGAACAGGGACTTTTCCGTATTTTACGGTACAAATGGCGTCGTTCTAGTTAAATCACATAAACTAAAAAGGTATCTGTGTAAAATAACGTAGGTGATATTGCACATGTCAATGACTTCTTGATTTGTTTCTGAGAATGTAAAGGTATATCCTTACGTAAATAACAAGTTTTCCCTCGTTATTTCTTTCCGCCAGTCACTTTCAACCCTGTTTTAAGGGTGAAGGGATATACGATCATCGTGGTGTACACATACGTGTTAGGTATACATATGTGTGTGTGTATATATATATATATATATATATATATATATATATATATATATATATATATATATATATATATATATATATATATACATATATGCACACGCACACACACACACACACACACACACACACACACACACATATATATATATATATATATATATATATATATATATATATATATATATATATATATATATATATTATAGGTGTAAATAGACAAAGTTTCATACCTCTGAAGAACATGGACCCATAGAGTTAACATGAATGAAAAATGTTTTGAGCAATCGTAAACCAGACTGCAATCCATACTAAACGTTTGAAGTCAATGACTTGATCAGGATTCCTTTTCATTTGATAGCGCCATTTCGTTTAATGTTTAAAGATAAATTATCTTGAGAATCAATATCGCTATTCAGATCAACAAGAGCCGTTGCCATGTTCCCCCAGAATTCTATGTAGCCTTTAAATGTTTCTCCTTTTTTTTTTAGTTTTCTGTAAAAGAAAACTTTTGTGCCGGCTTTGTCTGTGCGGCCGCATTTTTCTGTCAGCACTTTTTCTGTCCGTGCTCAGATCTTAAAAACTACTGAGGCTAGAGGGGTGCAAATTGGTATGTTGATCATCCACCCTCCAATCATCAAACATACCAAATTGCAGCCCTCTAACCTCAGTAGTTTTGATTTTATTTAAGGTTAAAGGTATCCATGATCGTGCGTCTGGCAACGCTATAGGACATGTGACCACCAGGCCGTGGTTAAAGTTTCATGGGCCGCGGCTATACGCTGTGCAAAAAACTCGATTACGTCGAAGAAACTTCAGCGCATTTTTTTACTTTTTTTTTTTTTAAGTGGAGTCCTGTCTGTTGAATCAGGACTTGCGATCCTGAAAAAAAATATCCTACGTGACCCGCATGGCGGTCATTCCCCTACACAGGACATCAGTTTGTTCAATCACAGACTGAGAAGCACGAATGGCTTAACTGACGGGGAATCGACAAAAATACTGCAGTTACACTTTTAGCCTGGTTTCAGCAAATGCGTGAAGTGTCAGCGTTGGCCTTTGTGGATATTGGTTTCTCTCTCTCTCTCTCTCTCTCTCTCTCTCTCTCTCTCTCTCTCTCTCTGCCTCTTTATCTCTCTCCCTCCTCTCTCTCTCTCTCTCTCTTCTCTCTCTCTCTCTCTCTCTCTCTCTCTCTCTCTCTCTCTCTCTCTCTCTCTCTCTCTCTCAACCGCCGGGGTAAAATGTATCGCAGTGCAAACTTTTAATTGTCAGAGTAACACAATCACCTTTAGCTACAGGGACAATATCTCAGATGACCGCTCGACCGGGTGACATAGCGGATTTTTCCTTCCTTATATAAAAGAAGAAAAATGAGATTAAATTATTAAACTGTTATTCATAAGTGACGTGCGTTACTTTTCCGTTTCTTTACTACTTTCAATTATGTTAATCATTTTGCAAAGTATAAATACGCATAGCTATAACAAATTACCAATACGATTTTTCTTGAAGATTTCCTCATACTTTAAAAAGATAAATTTGAGTCATACCTAACTAGGGGGTTAGTGCCGTCAGTGCACCTCATGCGGTGCACAGTAGGAATTACTTAAGCTTCTTTGCAGCGTGCCTTCCATGGCCCCTAGCTGCAACCCCTTTCATTTCTTTTACTGTCCCTCCTTTCATATTCTCTTTCTTCCATCTTACTTTCCACCCTCTCCTAACAATTGATTAATAGTGCAACTGCGAGGCTCTCCTCTTGTTACGCCTTTCAAACTTTCCTGCTCTCAATTTCCTTTCCAGCACCGATTGACCTCATAGGTACCAGCGCTTGGCCTTTGGCCTAAATTCTATAGTCAGTTCAATTCAGACCTAACTGAGATCCGACTGGGTAGCAGAATTTTCAGTATGTCGTAGCAAAAAGATAAAGGAATAAATAGAAACTAAAAGAATAACGAAAAATTCCTGCGCAGAGACCATCTGGTTCCTAGGGAAAAAAGGCAATAACTTGGAACATCCAATATAAAAGGAAGAGGAGTAGAGCCAACAATCAGATCGGGAAAGAAGTAAAAAAACGAAAAAAGATAAAAACGTTAAAAGTCACATGACGGAAATGTGTATTAGTGACAATTCCTTTGATATTAGCTGAAAATAGTGTAATAATACGTTATATGTCTATATATATATATATATATATATATATATATATATATATATATATATATATATATATATATATATATATATATATATATATATATATATAATGTACATATACATATAGAAATCTATATCTGTATACATATGCATATATATATATATAATATATATATATATATATATATATATATATATATATATATATTATATATATATATATATATATATATATATATATATAGAGAGAGAGAGAGAGAGAGAGAGAGAGAGAGAGAGAGAGAGAGAGAGAGAGAGAGAGAGAGAGAGAGAGAGAGAGAGAGAGAGAGAGATGAGAAAAATTAGGATACCGAGAGCAAGAATAACTATCACGTACAATTCATAAAATTTCCAATAGCCAAGGCAGTATATATATATATCCTTTTTTTTATATTTTGAAAATATTTCAACGTTCTTTACCGGGAAAAATATTTTTCGCAAAACCCTGTGCTATTGACAAACGGGAATTTTGTTAGCTTCATAAACTGGCCGTTATTTCGTCATCCGTAACCTTTTATTTATGAGGCAAAGACTGGGCCAAGATCCCCGGAAGTTTATGTGCAAAATGTAATTGGAAAGCTATACGGTGTCTTTATTCAGTGGCACTGTAAGTATTCGAAGAATATATTACAGACACATACAATATATCTCTCTATGTATGTATTTACACACACACACATATATATACATATATGTATATATATATATATATACATATATATATATATATATATATATATATATATATATATATATATATATATATATATGTATATATAATATATATATATATATATATATATATATATATATATATATATATATATATATATATATATATATATATATATATATATATATATACATGGCCATAAAATCCCTTAGTATTGAACTCACCGTACCTCAGGAGTAATTTACACAAAGGATGAATTATTAATGATAACACCAATTTTATCTACCACTATGTCTAAACCAAAGACGCAGGTTTCAGTCCTGTCATGGGGCAGGCGATTAGTGATTCTTAAAGTATACTGAATTCAATATTAAGATATTTGTGGCTTAATTTGTTGGGAGTACAGAAGGTCACTTGTGCATAAGTGACAACGTCACTCACAAACACACACACACACACACATAAATATATATATATATATATATATATATATATATATATATATATATATATATATATATATATATATATATATATATATATATATATATATATATATATATATAAGCGAATCCCACAGGAAAAAGACAGGCAGAAGTTCAGTACCAAGCGCTTTCACGTTTATTGACGCATCGTCGGGGCACGAATGAGACACAAATATTCCAATCACCATCAGAATGTTAAATTCTCTTTTTTTTTCTGGAATGTTCCTAAGGACTTTACGTGTTTGTAGCCCGCAGTTCATTGAGGCTGAGATCAAAACTATTTATGACATTGCTTTGAAACTTAAATACCCAAGGACCTTTGTAAGAGACAGGAAAACATTTTATTTAACTTATAACAAACTTGAATTCAGCAAGCATAACATTCTCAAATTACCGTATGATAAAAGGTTTTCACAAATTCCTAGAATTTTAAAGCTTTTCAACATAAATGTTGTTTTCAGTAATTTTAATGTTAAGAGTTTAGTGATAAAAAATTCTCCTAAAGATGTTTCTGGCTGCAACTATGAAATTCCCTGCAAAAAATGTGATAAAATATATTATGGGCAAACTGGAAAACCACTTTCACAACGAATCAAACAACACCAATATTCTGTGAGAACTGGCCAAATATCGAATGCATTATTCGTACATATGAGAGATTTAGATCATCCTATTAACTGGAATAAAGCAAGACCTTTAGTCCCGTGCAGTGACACAGTTAAAAGGAATATCATCAAATCTTGTTTTATTAATTCAAATAATGAAAGTGTTCTAAATTTAAGTCTTGGTTTATTTAAACTTGATGCTTTAATAATTAAAAAAGTTGTTGATAAATATAAGCAAAATTAATATTAATTTTTATACATGTTACTGCAATTTGAATGGGTTAAGTATATACTTGAATTAGTTTGTGACCGCGTGATCCCGGATTTGCCGTGGATTAACCTTTTCTTTTTATCCCCTGGCAATTAACCATCTGGTATTCAAGGTTATACATGTTTTTGGATTTGTGTAAGCCTAAACTTTAGTATGTCATTTTTTTTGGTCTTAGGTTCAGTTTGTGACAGCTCGATCCCGGATTATCCTGGATTAACTTTCTGTTTATTACCCTTTGACAACTGACCATCTGGTATTCTTGTACTTTTTGTTTACTTTGTAACCTTCTTTATATTTGTGTCTCATTCGTGCCCCGACGATGCGTCAATAAACGTGAAAGCGCTTGGTACTACTGAACTTCTGCCTGTCTTTTTCCTGTGGGATTCGCTTATACACTGAAGTCACGTGCATCTACTGTGATTTTTTAAGCATATATATATATATATATATATATATATATATATATATATATATATATATATATATATATATATAATATATATATGTATATATATATATATATATATATATATATATATATATATATATAATATATATATATATATATATATGCATATACATATGTATATATGTACGTGTGTGTGTGTGTGTGTGGTAGTTGCCACTGCATCAGTGTATGAGTATGGTGAGTTAATCCGCCATTAAATAATGAGATTACTTATTCAACCTCCTACGCTTTACAAAAGTTTTTATAAACGCGTGACCCTGAAACCCTTCCCGCTTCCACCTGTTCACCATTCTCTTCCAAACTCAGAAGGAAAACCCAATAACTGGTCCTAAGCAGCGAGTTGACTGACAGGGCAGAATATTAACATTGCAAAGATTAATTGCAAGAAAAATAACCACCTGTCGCTTAATTTTATTAGCCGTCATAACGACATATGCCTTTTTTCATATGTCGTATTTTCAACGGAGACTCTTACAGTGGAACGAAAAGAATGATGATAAATTACGAATACAGATGTCACCAACAAAAAATGGAAAAGGCAAATAACAAGGGAAAAATACGGAGAAGTTTCTTCGGCCCATGGAACTCTCGTCCGCGGCCCATGAAACTTTCGGCCACGGTCCATGAAACTCTCATCCGCGGCCCAAGAAACTTTCATCCGCGGGCCATGAAACTCATCCGCGGGCCATGAAACTCTCATCCGCGGGCCATGAAACTCTCATCCGTGGCCCATGAAACTTTCAGCCACGGCCCGGTGGTGGCCTTGCTGTTGGCACCTATAGCTGTGCCAGACGCACGATCATGGCTAACTTTAACCTTAAATAAAATCAAAACTACTGAGGCTAGAGGGCTGCAATTTGGTATGTTTGATGATTGGAGGGTGGATGATCAACATACTAATTTGCAGCCCTCTAGCCTCTTTAGTTTTTAAGATCTGAGGATGGACGGACAGTCAAATAGCCATCTCAGTAGTTTTCTTTTACAGAAAGCTAAAAACCACAACTGGGAATATGGATAAAAGGTTACAAAAGTAGACCCATGGAACAATTTTTCTGAAGTGTTGTAAATCGAGTGAAAATTATCTAAATTCATTTGTTTCCTGTAACCTTACTTCGGGTCTTAATATCTCTTAATCCCCCAATCTTCTCTCGAGCCCTCTTAACAAGCCATTGATTAAATTAGCTACATAACTTCCTGCTTAATTTTTATACCGCAGACTGTATTTGTCAATTAGCTGAAATATACCAGGGTAAGAATTTCTAGTACAAGTCCAAGTTAGGAATAAACGAAAGAACACACTTTCTTCACTTACTTTTAAAGCAACAAGTGCTTAAGAAATTTCCTCTATAAATTTCTATAAGACTCTAAACACACCGGCCATCTTGAAAATTTCATTTTCCTTCCGCAATATATATATATAAAAAATGGTATAAGAGCCAGCACAAAAGATTTTAACGATAACGATGGACACATTTTACTCAGCGGAGCTCTAAAAAAGAAAGCTGAGCGGGGAGATTTTTCTTTATACTAAATGTGAACGTTGCTTTCTGCATTAACTAGTCATTAAGTGGTTTATGAAGGTAATTTTTATTATGAGAATATTAAGGATGTAATTACATTTTCATGACACTTCAACAAAACCAGAGGAAGGTGAGTTTAATATACACACTCAAGACATGAACAATCGACATGAACAGGACGCTGAGGTAGCGGTCTGATGCAAACCAATTAAACAGAAAGAAATAATTTCATGTTTGTTTTAGCACGCTGATGTACTATCGAGAAGAGGCTGAAAGTGCTGACTGTTGTTTTTCATATTTGAATTTGCAAATTTTCTAGTTTTCATGTGAAGTCATAGAAACGCCCATCATTTGATAAGAAAACAACTTGTCTACCAAGCGAGGAGACGACCCAGAATATGTGAACATTTTACCCCAAAAATTCCACAATTTTTTGCGAACTCTTTCAATCCTCTTGCGACATTTCTGTCGGTAATCATTCACTAATCAAAACCCGAATTTCGGTCAAAACATAGCCCCTTGTCAATAAAGGAGAACCTCATTTCCCGAGACAAATATTCAAATTTTGTTTACATAATGGTACAAGTCAGTGATACGAACCAACAAATATTTAAGAATTTATACCCAAAACCCGAACAATTGAAAATGTAAAAAGTCTTGTAGCTTTTCATTCAGATGATAATCAGCAAGAAACTGAGAGGCCATTGTGGTAAAAATAAGTCTTGCATAACGTGGTAAGGTGAAGTTAGCCCAAATTTTTTGTTTTTGTTTTGCTCAAATATTTTATTCTGAGACCATTTGTTACCTAGATAGTGTATTGTATTTATAGTCTGAAGCCAGAGGATAAATTTACCTTTACTTAATCTTTTACTTGCATTCATTAACATTCAAGAAGCCTTAAAATTAAGCGGGCAAGTAATTCCACAACGCACAAACTGTTCTTGATATAATAAGTGTGATGCAATTGCTAAGGCAATTAAAACTGAACGTAGTTTTTAGCGGTAGTGATGCATTAATAATAATAATAATAATAATAATAATAATAATAATAATAATAATAATAATAATAATAATAATCAGGCGGTGCACCGTAGGCATTACCAAAGGTCCTTTGCAGGGTCCCTCCGACCCCTAGCTACAGCAACCCCTTTCATTCATTTTACTGTACCTCCTCCGTTCATATTTTAGTTCCTCCGTCAACAACAATAATAATAATAATAATAATAATAATAATAATAATAATAATAATAATAATAATAATAATGACTGTAAATCGTTATTAGGACAACCATTAATGAAAATTTTCTCTTTCATTTTTTCCAAACTCGTGTTGGGAATCTACAACTTTTTTTTATATTTCTGAGCATCCCAAAGTAAAACAAAATTCTCTAAGCAAAAAAAAGAAAAACTATCAAAACACACTACAGAATATCAACAGTAAGATGGCAATAAAAACAAATTTGTGATACGAATAAAGAAATAAAAAAAGAGAAAAATATAAATGTAAAGTGAGTGGATATAAAATAATATAAAAAAAAACCTTGACAGAATTTCAAGACGAATGACAAGAGGTAACACATTATAGCGAACGAGAGTGCTCGCATCCATGAACCTTTTCAAAAGAGCTCATCTTAATATTCTGCCGAATAATTCTGATATTTTTTTTCAGTCTGCGTCGCGCCAAGGAAAGAAAAAAAACTCCCGTTACATGTGGCTGAAAATCAGTACACCACTGAAAAAAAAAGCTTGTCTAAACTTTCTAAGCTCGATGAACTTGTAATGTGACAGATATTTGGTGTGCAAATTTGTTTCTTTGAGTACATTTATGTATGTATGTATGTATGTATGTATGTATGTATGTATGTATGTATGTATGTATGTATGTATGTATGTATATATATATATATATATATATATATATATATATATATATATATATATATATATATATATATATATATATATATATATATATATATATATGTAAAGAGAGAGAGAGAGGGAGAGAGAGAGTAACCCGCGCGTGAACTATCGAATAGCGTTTTAAGAGTCTTGGTGGCTGTTCGCCCTTTCAAAAGAGTTGTTAACAGTTCATGGCAAATATTTGTTTATGCTGAGGTATAGATGGGGTTTAAACTACCTCTAATATTCAAACGACGTTCCACTAGCTTGGGGTTGAGGCGAAAACCTCCAGCGTTTTCGTTTTATCCAAATAGTTCCTGGTGAAGGGGTTGAGAGGTTTAGAAACGCGGTTTTATTGCCAAATCGTCACAATGTTCGACGAATTCAAGAAATTACTAGACGTTGCGCAGATCAAGCAGGAGGTTATGCTGTTTTTCATCGTCGTGATTCCCATTGCGTTGGTGTACCTTGGAGTCACCTTGTATCTTCTGTACTTCGTGTGTTGCAAGACACAGAAAAAGGTGGGTGTGATTTGCCTTCACGTACCGGATTGGTGTTTTATTGTTTCTGTTGATTTCCTCTTTATTAATAGTGCAAGCCCGTAGGCATCAGCTGTTATGGGTCCCGCCAGGTGGACCCAATTTGCTTAAGGTTCTTGAATCGACTGCATTTTCATGCCACAGATTTTTGAATAGATGTATTATTTAGATGTCTTAATTGTAATGTCTTTAGTTTTGGGCAACTTTAATATTCTTTTGAGTTATTTGTTAACGAGTGTCTTTAACAATACCGTTGCATCATCTTTGATAGGTTAGTTTACATTTACTTATTCTTACGGACACTGTAAATTAATTTTGATGGCATATTCTTGTATGAGGTCTGATACATTTGAGTTTTGATAGTTTCACCAAAACTGCATTATCTTCCAGTATATTTTTGGATTAATTGATAGCAAAAAGCTTACTCTTTAACTGATATTATTCCAGGGGCAGTTAATATTAACTTACATTCGCTTATTCATAGTAATACTGTATTTGTTTTTGGTGGTATGTTCTATGTATGAAGGTTCCTACATAGTATTAATATTTAAACCTGAACTCCGAATTCTTCCATCTTCTTTTAATAGATTGGCAGTCAGACTTGGTAACTGACAGTAGATATTCCAGGAGTAATTAACTTTTAATATAATTAAATTGCTTTGCGTATGTATGTATCATTCCTTAAATTCAGATAATAGGCAGCTTTCTTCAATTTGTTTTTGTTTCAGAGAAACATCATTCCTTAACTTCAGATAATAGGCAGCTTTCTTCAATTTTTGTTTCAGAAAAAGATCACGTCGAAGGAAGCGCAAACTGACGACTACATAGCTTTAGTCACGAACATAAACGGGAAATTTTTGGGTCAGCGAGACACTGCAGACATCACTGAAGAATGTAAGCTACCGACCAGCCCGCTCACCAGCCCGCTTACCAGCCCGCTCAGAAGTCCTGCACAGAGTGCCTTGTGCGAGGCCATCAAGAGAGAAAACCTGAATGCACTTAAGTCTTCCCTTCGCAAAACGCAGTCTGATCCTATCAGTCATTTAGATGCAGGTGATAAAACGAACGGACTGGAGGTAGAGCTGGAGGAAAAGGTGATCGTCTCGGGTACGAAAAGTAGCAGCGACTCTGACTTATTAGTTTCAGCAGTTCACAATTCATCAGGGAAAGAAACTGCGACTGTTCTGTCTGCTATAAACACTGCGATGTGTTCCGTGGCAGCCGTCTCGCCTATTAATTCGCACAGTGACCATTCCAAGACGAAAGTGAGCGAAGTGAAATGTTCACCTTCCAATGTTTATCAGCCTCTTAAAGACAACACCAGGAATGAGACGTCACCTTCAAGTCCCCCTTTTGTCGAAATTGATTTAGGTAATGCCTGATTTAATATTGTATAAAGATAGCATATCGAAATTTTAAGTTATGAAATTTATATATTTTGATATATTAGCTCTAATTTCCACAGAATGGTAATGAATTGCTGGACCCAGAAGGGGCCGAATGTATATAGCGCTGTTTGTGTCTTTAAAACAACTATTTTTAAAGTTAGTTACTTTGTCATCCTCTTAGTGAAAGTAACATACTGAATTGCTCGACCCAGAGGGAGCAAGTGTATATAGCGATATTTGTTTTTAAAAAGTTTTGAAAGTTGGTTACTTTGTTACTGTCTTAGTTAAAGTAACACATTGTGTCTTTTTAGCCTCTATGTAGCGTAGATGAGGATAATGTGCGTTCTGTTTTGCATAAAATGTAGCATTCTTTTGTTTGTATGAACTTTGTTTATATTCGGAGACGTGAATTACTGTACAGTAATTTCAATTATTAGCACTCGAAAACTCAAAAAAAAAAAAATTGGGGGCTTTGGGTTTTACATCGGAAGAAATTAATGCGAACAAAGTGGGGGATATTGTTAAACTTTAATCCCTAATGTACATTTTTGTCTTATAAATTTTCTCTATTTAGCGTTACTCTGAAATGTGTGCATAGCTTTTTAATTGTGAAATTTATAAATGCATCAACAGAAGATGGTTATATTAATTTCCTTTTCATGAGAACTTCATAATTTATAGTTTCTTAATTTAAATGTCATACTAAAGAGTTCTGTAAATGGCCATGAGAAAATTGCCATTGTTCAGACCTTGGTAAAAGGCTGACCTTTTCCTTAAAAGGTTTTGAGGAACTTGTCGATATATTGGCGCAAGTGATCCTTATGCGAATGTGGGAAAAATCTCACTTTCAATATCTTTCAAAGCGGGTAGGTGTAATTGGAAAAAGCAAGATAAAACACTTTAGAAATGAAGCAAGTTGGAAATTTTCAAAATAAACTAGGCTTAAACATGCTTTTTTCTTTCGAACTGCATACTATTCTTAGCTTATTTGAGCTAAGACACAGTCACGGGCACAGTTAAATTTTAAGATGGGTTGTTGTGATGTCATTGTGTTTTGTGAAGTAGTCTTTATAAAGACGCCTAAACAAATGTTCGTTTTCCATTCTATTTTGAAATTGTTACTTAGTACAAATCTAATTTAAAGGTAAAATTATATATCTATAACAAACAGTTATACTGTCCACTTTTCTCATCCAAATCATGTCAGTCCACCGTCAAATAGTTAAGTATGCTGAAAGCATAGTTTCATTGAATTACTACAAAATAAAAGGGGTCCTGCACGGTACAAGTAAACCAGGTTTCCCGGTCAGCACAAAATTAAATACCCTTGAAGGACATGAATCGTTAATGTGAAGTCTCGAACATGTTCATCATAACGACCACTTAAGGTTTAGTCCCTCTTTTCTAATTATTCATTGGATTATCGTTTTCCCATTTCTACTGCGCGCTGAATGACCGCATTAGGTCCCAGCCACTTGGCCTTTTGACTTAAACTCTATATTCCATTCCATTCATTTCTACTATTTGGCAACTGGATTTTCTACTTCAGTTTTATTTTTTCATACAAGGGACGATTGATCATATATACTGTTTACAGGTCATTATTTAGGAATAAATTTCCCAAATGTTTTCTATTATACCTTCTAAAGGACGCATTATTGGGTCTAACCAGCCACCTACCGATGTTGCACGTCACTACACTTTGACATATCCTCTGATACTTATTGAACTATCTAATAAGCTTCTATCTTTGATAGCTGAAAACGAGAGACTGAAGCCTACCGTACTGCTTCCAATATAAAGAAAGCTTGATTCAAGTTTGGTTAAGATATGTTCTTTAGGCAAAGTGTACAATCTGCAAAGTACCATACTCACCGGTCCGACAATATTTTATTTCAACATCATCATCATCTACGGCAATGTCTGTCAAGGTCTGGCTAAGAATCTCATGCATCTTGTTAACTGCTCTGACTCTGGAAAAATGAGCAATAAATAAGATTAAGAAACGAATTAAATAATACTCCATATAAACTAAGGAGAATTCAAATTAAGAAAAACGATACAGCTGGAAAATTGAAAGAGAACTAAATATAGTAAATAATACACGTAAATAAAAGGAAGAAGACAAACCAAAATCGCTTTCTGTAATCAATGTTTCACCTGTGCAATACGGCCGAGACTCTCAACCTGATATTGGACGCTTCCCTTTAGATTGCGTTGCTTCCCTTTCTGAAAAAGCCACAAGATACCTCTTTTGGGGGGGGGAATCAATACTTCCTCAAGGTCATGAGTGGCGATGAAACTTTGATTCGGAATTCCGAGAGACCGGTTGGATTCTGTCGGATGGGAGGCGTTCTTTGGCCGTTTTTCTTTTTTTTTTTTATCTTTGACTACGTCCGTGGGTGAAGTATAGTATAGGTTCCGTGCCCGGCAAAACGTTTATTCCTCAATGGGGAAAATGAGGCCGAAAATTTCGTGAATTGTAAAAATAAAAAAAAATAAAAAAAAAAAACATTGGGGGAGAGTCATGAGCGGTTTGAAGAACGGGGAGTCACTACAACTTTTGGGGGTGGGAGAAAGGTTCATTTTCTGTTGATTATGACTGAGGTGAATGCGGGAAAGATCTATCTCGCTCTCTCTCTCTCCCCCCTCTCTCTCTCCCCCCCCCCTTCTCTCTTTCCCTCTCTCTCTCTCTCTCTCTCTCTCTCTCTCTCTCTCTCTCTCTCTCTCTCTCTCTCTCCGACCGAAAATTTCGTGAATAGTAAAAAAAGTATATGGGGGAAAAATGGCAGTCATGAGCGGTTTGAAGAAAGGGGAGTCACCACAACTTTTTTGCGGAGTAAGGTTCGTTTTTTGGTTATGATGATTTTGAAGTGAATGTGGGAAAGATCTCTCTCTCTCTCTCTCTCTCTCTCTCTCTCTCTCTCTCTCTCTCTCTCTCTCTCTCTCTCTCTTCTGTAGGAATCCAGACTGAAACAATCCAGCAGTCTCTCTCTCTCTCTCTCTCTCTCTCTCTCTCTCTCTCTCTCTCTCTCTTCTGCGGGAATCCAGACTGGAGCAATCTTACAATCACTTGTAGCTACATATGTGAAGCAATTAATCAACTCGAAGCAATATATCAGCTAACACTCTCAGTACGCTAACAAATGATGTCCATTCTAGCCGCTGGAGGGAAGCTTGTCGAGGCTGTAACTCTAAAGTTAGATTCCCATGCCCTTGTTTCTTGAATACTGGTCCGCTAGTATAGTGGCTAGCGTCGTGACTTGCCGCTCAGATGTTGCGAGTTTGCGCCTCCCCCAGGGGGATGAGAAAATCGTTGGCCCTGTATCATGATCAGTTACTGCTGCAGTGTGGGGTCTGCGGTGGGAGGTTGAAACCAGCATTCTTTGGAAGCTTGGATTTCAAGTCAGTGGCCCCTGTGTGATTGTTCCATGTGAATAGGTTTCATCTACTGGAATAATAATAATAATATTATAAAGGAAATTTTCTCAGTTATTGCTTTTGCTTATAATTAATTCCTCTTAACTTTTATTTTTTATATTGGTTCACTATTCGCGGCACATCATCCTTGTTCTGTTTACGAAGGGGAATCCCATTTATTTAGGATTCTTAGTAAACGAAACCACTAAAATCGTGAACCGTTCGGAGAGGTCATTGGTCTCCAGAATCACCAAGCAACAAATTGATCCCACACTTAACCGTAATGTCATTTTCAAAGCAATGGCTAAAATGTAATGCCACTTTCACGAAACGACGCAAATGCCTCAGTCATCTGACAGCGTAAAGTTCTGACAATTTGTTAGTTTTAACTTTGTTATACATCATATAGAAGTAGGCAATAAATCTATCAGTCTATTATACTTGCAAGCATTAACTCCTAGAGGAAGGAGCTTGGGTAAGAGAAAATACATAAGTATGTTCACAAGAGTAGATATGCAATGAATAAGCTATACCACTTGGCATATAGCACGAGAACTATTGTAGAACCTTGGGTTATAAAGCATTCTCTTTTGCACTTCTCAAATTAATATACAGTATGTATGGTAGTTATATACCTTTATATATATATATATATATATATATATATATATATATATATATATATATATATATATATATATATATATATATATATATATATATATATATATATATATATATAAGTATATAGCTACCATGTACATAATAATTTGAGACGTGCAAAAGAGAATGCTTTATAACCTGAGGTTCTACAATAGTTCTCTTGTTATATGCCAAGTGGTATAGCTTACTCATACCATTTCTACGCTTGTAAACATATTTAACATATATATATACATATATATATATATATATATATATATATATATATATATATATATATATATATATATATATAATATATATATATATATATATATATATATATATATATATATATATATATATATATATATATATATATATATATATCTGTCACCAGGAGAATTACAAAGAAATAGCTGGGCTTGACAAGATGGCGCTGGCCATGGGACACACCCAACCGGGTTATTGTAGATAAAATTCCTGACCTGAGGTCACGTGAACTTCGACAAGAACTGATGTCCATAATTTATTTTTTTTTATTTGGTAAGAAGATCAGTGACCACATAGAAGTTTTGTTTCTCTAATTTGTAACGATGTAAAAGTTAATAATGTTACTGTTAAGGTATAATACTATATAACTTATGTAGATCTACACTAGAGTGTTTGTTTTCATTTTGAGACTGCTATGATCGAAGAGACTATTATTATTATTATCATTATTATTATTATTATTATTCAAATTGAATAAAACGCCATAAGGATAAATAGAAGATCAATAACAGGGTATATGACTTACAACCTTACCTCTAAAGACTTGTTGACAAAGTTACAAGGTATACCTATTTGCGCAAACCCCAGCAGAGAAGCAATGTATATATATATATATATATATATATATATAATATATATATATATAATATTTAAAAACCGGACGTCATTGAAACATGACGATATCTAACGCAGATTTTTATTCATTGAATATAAATCTCCTTTAGATACTATCCTGTTTATATAAGGTTCTGTTTCTAATTGTATTATTGCACAGATCAATTATATATATATATATATATATATACATATATATATATATATATATATATATATATATATATATATATATATATATATATATATATATATATATATATATATATATATATATATATATATATATGTCATTCCGGTCCGGCACAGTTCCATAACCTAATTCCGGAGGTAAGAAAAGGAACCTAAACTTCAAAAGAGAACTTCAAAAGCATTTTATAAATACATTTATTCACTACTCCGATTTCCATATTTCACATATTCATCATTTTTCCTCTCCGCGCAGAAAGGGAAATTTAATAACTGGTGTTGAGAAGACGTTGACTGACAGGGTTGACTGTAGACAAAGCAGAGATGGAATGAGAGAGAGAGAAAAAATGTCTCGTAACATTTGCTCATTCATTTTTTAGGGGCGTTGAAGGAAATATGATACAAATGTGGAAAGAATTAAATATATTCATTGTGCGTCAACTGATTCCCTTTGACCTTTTGTTTTTTGTAGGGAAGACGATTGAAACTGATCTTCAGTTCATTATTATTATTATTATTATTATTATTATTATTATTATTATTATTATTATTATTATTATTACTGGACGTTGCAATTTATATTCACTGTATTATTATTATTATTATTATTAGTAGTATTAGTAGTAGTAGTAGTAGTAGTACAAAAAGTAATAAGATATATCAAGCGCTATTATTAGATATGAAATTACAACTTTCAGCTTTTTTAGTAGAAGCAGCAAACACTATTATTACTACTTTAATTGCTACTACTACTACTACTACTACTACTACTACTACTACTACTACTACTACTAATAATAATAATAATAATAATAATAATAATAATAATAATAATAATACCATATATCTCAAATGTCTCTCGTCAGCAATGTCATCTTCCGGACGAATTTAAAATTGAATTCAATTCCCCTTAAAATCCGAATGAAAGAGAGAGAGCCAATCCTCTCATATATTCCCGAGAATTCTCTGAAAAGGTCAGAGAGTTCTAGCTAGGTCAAACAGAACTGTCTAGGATCAGCGAATTCCTAGACACGTCTGTTTAAGGAGGATTTACCAAATTTCCCCAAAATCCGTTAGTGGTCTCGAGACGTGATACGATGGCATGAACTTTATGAAACCAAGAAGCCTGTGAAAAATGTTACTCATTTTTTTTATTCATATTAGCCTTATCAGTCCTTGTATTTTAATACATTTTTATCTGTTTATTAATTTATTGATTCATTTTTTTCTTTTTAATGAGTCAGATCTCTTACTTTATTTCCCGTTACCTTTTCTTACTTCCTAATGAGCACCATATTCTTTGGAAGCTTGAATTTCAATTCAACGGCCCCTGTGGGCTTGTTCTTTATGAATAGGGTTCATCTTCTGAATAATAATAATAATAATAATAATAATAATAATAATAATAATAATAATAATAATAATAATAATAATAATAATAATAATAATAATAACAATAACTGCATGTTAGTCCCTTCTTTTTAGACCTTCATTTATTTATGTCAGATGAAGTTAATTGTTTCTGCTTTTTTGAGCTGGATTGCTTAATAAGAATGAAAATACAAGAAATCCTTCATTTCTCATTACATCTGTTTATACAACTTCTTTTTCTGGCTAATTCTTTTTTGCTCATGTGCTTCATGACATTTCTTGAATAGATACGACATACGTTGCTTTACCTATGTAAACATGTTTGTCCAAAATTATCTGTTTATTGATATGCGAGGTCATTCACTCATTCATGAATTCTTATATTCATAATAAATGTATACGAGGAAAAACGCTGCTTTTGTGAACCAAATATAATTACATTGCGTATTTTATCCTCAATATTCGCGGAGAAATTTATAATTGATAATTAAAACTTTCAGTTGGGATTATCTCTTTCTGGGGAAGGGGTTAGATTCTAATTACGATATTTTTTCAAAGACAGAAAAACACCTCTTTAACCAGGACTAATAATGATAAACAAAAGTCATACATAAATGTAAGAATTTCATATGACTCACGTTTCATATGATGAAACATGAATGAATTGTCATCCATTCATGTTTCTGCCTTTTACATTCAATTATCAATATGTTTAGGGAAAAGAAAATGTTATCAATTTTATTCTTCGACGCTGTCATTACGAATCACAGCTTATCTTCAGTGCCATTCAAAATCTTGTGTAATCTGCTAAAGGGGAAAACAGCAGTTATTTTTCTCTAAGGAATTGGGTAACAGAGATTCTCCAGCGCACAAAATCAGTATAGTTGAAATGGCAGAGCTTTTGTTTTGACTACAAAGAAACAGCATGGGTAAGATTATTTTATACAATGAAAAGAAAAATAAATAAGACGCCTTGACACTGAAATAAGGTGAACTACATTGATATGTAGAACACTGAATGTAATAAGTAATCATGTGGACAAATGCTTCGGAGGAGGGTGGCTGTAAATTGCACAGAATCATAACCAATTCCATTACATAAAAAGCACGAAGAAAATTCGTAACTCAGCAAAGGTTTAGGCCGAATAAAAGCAAAGAAACCGATTTGGAAAATTCGCTAAAACCACTGTGCTACCACCAATGGTAAGAATCTGTATCAGATCACACTCGCAAGAGCCTTTACCTGCCGAGCTGAGAAGTTTTATTGGAAAAGAGAAAAAGACCTATCTTTCTCTGGACACAAATCCAAACTGTACGAAATCATGAAGTTTGTTGGTCGCTGTTAGAGCGTTTCATTTGTGTAGCTTTGATGAACATGAGCAATAGCTTTCATGTATAAATACTGCATATGTGAATGTCTGAATGTAAACGTGTGTTTATTAACCCCTTTCATTACAGAGCAGTAACGAATATAAATATATAGGATCCTTCTCTCTCTCTCTCTCTCTCTCTCTCTCTCTCTCTCTCTCTCTCTCTCTCTCTCATACACACACGCACACCCACACAGATAATTACTAAATAGAACAAAGCATTGTGTTTACATGATAGCCTAGGCGGGAAGGCGTTTCAGCGCTCCAGACAATATCGATAAGCAACTAATTATAGAAACTTAACATGAAAGATGCGAGCAAAGTTCAGGTGAATACTGCTGTTACCCTTCCTTTGATTTTGACATGGCGTTTAAAAATAGCAGTTAAAACCGTCAAGTCGTCTTGCATGTCGGGCCTATTATTCTCTTGATGACGTCATTTCCTATTAGCTTTAAAACAAGTCGCCTGATTGGTGACACTTTCCAGTGAATGACGACACAAAATGTTGAGTCTTATTTTTGGCGTAATACATAAGCGGGGCTATTGCGAGTGATTATAGAAACAGTGAATTTTGCCCGTTGACTTAATTCCACGAATAAGTATACGTGTTTATATGCGCACCAATAATCATTCAGTTCCTGTAACAGTAAAGGAGATCAGTTTACGAACAATAAGTGTATTTTAAGGAAGTGTATTAATTATGAAAATACTCATTTATTATTATTATTATTATTATTATTATTATTATTATTATTATTATTATTATTATTATTATTATATAAACTGAATGCAATTGATGCAGCTATCACCTTCAACACCACGTGTATAAAAGAAGGTCTACTGCCTATTATTATTATTATTATTATTATTATTATTATTATTATTATTATTATTATTATTATTATTATTATTATTATTACTTTTGAAATAACTTACATGCACTATCAGCTTCCTAGAAAATGAATATCAGAAAGCAGAAAACAAAAATTTCGTTCAGTTTCATTTTGATATCTTGCATTAAAAATCCGATGATACACCATCTACCTATATAATTCAATCATGATCATTATAGAGAAAATCTAATAAAATGAAAAAAAAAAATGAAAATCCATTTTTCATTTAATTTTCCATCTGATGATTAAGAGTTCGCCCTTTCCATCGTAGGATATATCCTTTCTAATGTAATAAAATCCATGAATTTTTCATTTGCAATGAATATTCAAATGAGCTTGATGACACAAGTATGAATCGGCATTCCTGTGGACAAACTACATGAAATTTATTAGCATAGTTATTAAAGGATGGGCCAGACTAGACCTCATTGGTCGTTTGCCTTAGTATTGCAATGTGGTTTTATGTATATATATATATATATATATATATATATATATATATATATATATATATATATATATAATGGTAGCCCATTAACCAAAAAAGCAAAACCTAGCAGAGGTCACGAGAAAAACAAGAATGGGCCGGAAATTTTTAAGTTAGGAAAGTAGGACCAAGGCCAAGAGAAAGAGACGGTCTGCTCACTTCCCCCCAAAATCCCCCACGTAGGCGGAGCTTTGTCTACCTCCTTATTGCGTCAGCAGGTGAATTGCCGTAACGAGCAGGTACCTTTAAGATACGTCATCGCCTACGTAGTTACCCCAGGTGGGAGGCGACTCCACCCGCTTGGGTAGACCTTGTCTCAATTGTCCTTGGGTAGGACAGCTTCGGAATTTCAAGCTATACCGTCTCTCCCATTGCCACTCCAGCCAATTCTCTCACCACACACACCCACACACACACACACACACACACACACACACACAGAGTATGTTTGCAACGTGCCTAAGTGACCTGGATTATCATGCAATTATATATAACGCCTTTGACAGACAACCTATTTTTCCGTCTCCACCTTACCGTAAAAATTCATCTTTTATTGACTTTGTATCGAAGTTTGTGACAGTTATAAGCTACAATGGCGAAAAACTTGTCTGAGTTCAAAAGAATAAAAGATAAATTTACCTGTATTGTGGGAAGTTACTAAATCCGTGACTGTATTAACAGGTAAAGAGAGATGAGCTTAAATCAGAACAAAAAGCTTCGACCTCATTATATTTACTGCTGATCCAGATTAATTGTACTCGTACATGTATATACATATACATATACATATACATATACATATACATATACATATTATAATCAGAATATGTCCGAAATACTATTTTACTTACTTCGTTAGCAGCAGTGTAGCTGTCTCGTCAATAAACGCAACAATATTGAAATATGTTGTACATTTGATGCATAAAGTACACTACGCTACTCAGGATTTCCTTACTTAAAATTCTGTTATATTTAAATGTGAGGTTCACTACCCTAGGCCACATCGCTTAGGCAAAAAGATATTAATATGTGATTACTCACTGCAGTATATACTATTATTATAATTATTCCTTTTTATTATTTTTTAATTAATATACTCGGGAGGTAGGTGAATTTAGCATTTGTAATGATTACCCTTCATTATTTTTCTCCCTGAGTTATATTTCTAAGTAACAGGTCAATGCACTGGCAAAAAATTTTTAACATTTTTCTTAGATTTGAGAAAGTATGGGAATTAAAGGTGTCTTGTCTTCATGATCTATGCCATGTCATTTCAGTTTTCTAAAAGTCCTTTACTCGATTATTATTATTATTATTATTATTATTATTATTATTATTATTATTATTATTAGCCTCCTTCTGCCATTTTGGCTGGTAATTATTTTCCTAAAAAATTTTATATTCCTTTAGAAATTTTTCAAGGCCAAAGGTCCAATTAAGGGCAACTTTTAACCTTTTCTCTCTAAAGAAGAAACTATGATAGTCTGCAGTTCTCTGGTCTTCAGAATTTAACGCTGAACGTTAAAAGTATTTTTGTTATAGATTTTTTGACCTTTGACATCTTTTCAAGATCATAGCTCAATCGACATTTTTTTTACTGGATTTTGATGATTGTTGATATATAGGCAACTTTCGAGATGATTGTTTTTTCAGAAATATTTTTATTGTAACTAACCTTTGAATATCACGAGTTACTTTAAAAGTAAAAAAAAAATATATTCTCTGATTTATTAATGAAGGTTTTTAGTATATACTTTGAGGGATAGTGATTATCCATATTTGTTAACATGACATTATTTTCATATAAAGAAATGTAATAAAAATTTTATCTTTAGCATTTTATTTTCCTCATATTTTGATGATACTTTGAATTAAACACCTCGGGGGTAGATGGCGATATTCTAAAAATGATTTTGATCTTGACTTCTTCATCAAGAACACAGACCAATTCTGATGAAACTTGCGATGTGATTAGGTAACTAAAGGTTTAGCACTAATTTTCTTCCAGTTCTTTTTACCTTGACCTACCTTTCAAAAGCCACAGGTCACCTTAAAGAACACATTTTTCATCATTTTCACATCCAGATCTGAGAGGCTATGAAAAATAAAGTTATCTGGTTTTTCAAATACTTTATGAAGATGTCAAATGATTAATGTTTCACGTCTTCCAGTTTGTTAATAATGTTTATTTGTTAGTTCCCCTTAACACACATCATTCTCACATTCACGTCTGTTTCCTTTGTAATTATTTCGACAAAGAGAAATTTCTCATTAAAACTTACTTACAGCTTAAGAGAGGTTTTCATAAGTTGTTATTTGCCATGATTACAATGAGGTACAATTGCATTACGTTACGTCGGTGTTGAAAGGTATTATCTTTTTTTCAGAAACGGTAAAGTTTAATTGTAATGTCACATCCATTCCTGTCAGTTATTAGCTCACTGCTGAACTCTGAAGTTTCGTGGAAATGTAAACTGTGTAATTAAAAATCTTGTCTATATTTTTGCCCAATTTATTTAAAATTTTCTAGCCTGAACACTCCGTCATTCTGTTCTTGAAAAGTAGGTCGCGTTCGTTCAAGAATAAGATAAAACTCAGCACAAGATTGACATTTAAATAGGAAAGGTTACATGCCATATTCATTTCAGAGAGACGTTCGGTCTCTGAACGTGTATATTTCACTTACTTATAACGTGAAATATATTGTCTTTTACTTACATTCTAAGTATAAGTAGCTCTCTGCTCAAAAGGGATCCTGAACTATTATGAGCATAGTAAACTTTTATGCCCGTTTGGAGGTAAGGCTGAACCAAATCACATCCCCTCATTTCCTTTGTTAGAAAACTGTGAAAATCTATCCCTGGAGAACTGCAGATGGCAGAAATCGATACGTAGCATGTTTCCAGTTTATATGATTTGTGATGATGTTTGCATCATTGTTTATTATTATTGGTTGTTAATTTTTTTCTCTTTCTTCTGTCCTCTCTTTTTTAACATTTAGGTTTTCTGTTCCTGGGAAGCTTAGTTTGACCTTTTGGTCTTGATAAATATTTGTGCTGACACGGTTTTGAATAATAACAGTAATAATATTGTTCCACTGAAAGTGCCTGCTGCATTAGCAGCATCGATTGTGTCATAGAATTTTCTCATTTTTATTACGACTGCATTTTCTATGGTGGTAAGGTCACGTAATAGTAATCTGATATCTATTTCATTCATTGTATGGTATGGACACATTTATGTAGGTTTTCATTTCACCTGTGAAAAAATACATGAAATTATAGATATGGGGGAAAAATACATGAAATTATAGATATGGGGAAACGTAAAATTCAGTGTTAAAGTTCCGTCATATCTCAGATATAGCACTACTGTAACGAAAGCTGAAGCTGTACTAAGTTACAGTGGAGATGAGGGCTGCCTATGTGTCAGGAAGTGGAGGGAGGGAGGGTCAACTCTCCTTTACGGAAGTGAAGTGTGGAAGTCGAATATGAATGAACGGAAAAAGGTAGAATCTGTAGAGACGAATATTTTGGCGTGATATATATTCATGTGTTATAAAAAGAAGTGAAAGGGTCAAAATATGTAGATATGCAGGAAGTGTTAAAAAGGCAAGTACGATAAAGTTTTAGTACAATTCAGAAGTGTCAAATTCGGAAGTGTTAGAGGAAAGGGGGCAGAGGAATACAGAAATAGCTGGAGAGACGTCCTGAACAGAAATTGGAAAGAAAGGCCCCTACGCCCAGGAAGCGAGAGATTATGCACAAGATTAATGCGAATGGCATTGTGCATGTGCTAGAGGGGGTTCGATGCGCAACTAAAGTGGCCTTCTGCGTAAGGTCTACATCGCAGCTTGTACTGCGGAAATTCTTTACAAGATTCCTTTTCCAGGACTCAGTATTAAAATTATGAATGTGATCACGATCGTAATCTAACCTTTTCTCTGGAGCCACCCCCTGTTAGAGGAAAAGAGTTAATGTCGAAAACAAGAGCATGGAAACAAACTAAGACAGCAGAATAACAAAAAAATAAAAAATTATTTAGGGTTAGATAAAGGCGACCTTTTCCTAAGCCTAGGGGTAATGGTATATCATATTTCAGCAGGCGTCCTTTACATCGAGTTTTATATCTAGAAACAGGATACAGCAGCGAAATCTACAATGTTTTAATGTATTTTTTATGGATTTTATGGCTCCCTTCCTCTCCTTTCTTAAGAAATGTCATCTTCAGGCCACTGAATGGCAGCGTTCTCCCAGTTTTCATTGGATGGAGGCATCTTCCGATGCGTTACGTGCCTCTGCCATTTGTCTCAGGATAAATCTTGCCTTCGCTTTCCACGGGAAAATCTTTCAACTTTGTGGTATTGATATTAACGTGAAAAGACCAATTTTATCCCTGATGCATTTTATGGGTGGGAGAACTTTTCTGTACAGCCGCTACAGCATATGATCACGCCACCGAAAATATATTTAGCTTTCGGTGGTCTTGATATAATTCTGTATGAGCCGCGGCCCATAAAGCTTTAACCACGGCCAGGTGGTGGCCTATCCTATATCGTTGCCAGAAGCACGATTATGGCCAACTTTAACCTTAAATAAAATAAAAACTGATGAGGCAATGGGGCTGCAATCTGGTATGTTTGATGATTGGAGGCTGGATGACCAACATACCAATTTGCAGCCCTCTAGCCTCAGTAGTTTTTAAGATCTGAGGGCGGAAAGAAAAAGCGCTGACAGAATAAAGTGCGGACGGACGGACAAAGACGGCACAATAGCTTTCTTTTACAGAATACTAAAGAATCATAAATACAGAATGGGAACCGAACCCGTGTGGAACCTTCTTGACCTCCACACACACACACACACACACACACACACACACACACACACACACACATCTTCAACAGAGAGGAGAGAAAGAGAGGGGCGGTCGTCGCCCCTCTGGATATTCTGAGCAATATCTTGACAAGCTCAGCAGGTCGCGGATCAGCGCGGCTCCAACCCGGACGGAGAAGTTCAAAAGAATCTTGGAAATTCTTCCACATTCGTCCGGGCCTCTAAACGTGCTTGGATATCAGATGAAATTAGGTTCGAGTGCATAAAACGTGGAGAGATATTTTATTTAGGTTCGAGAGCATTGAAAATCCCGAAAGGATTAAATGCACAGGAGGAAGCTCAATCGAGAGAAAGAGAGGTGCTTGTTAGGATTTGCTTTGGTGTTATAGACTTATAATTTGATTTTTTGCACTGATTTCCGTAATTGCGCTGAATTCTCCCTTTATTAAGCATTCATACGTGAAATAGTTTTAATTTTGAGGTATAACCGATTAAATAGACAAGTATACACTTCCCCTAGACTTGAAGTGTTAGATCATATGTACAATGCTATATATATATATATATATATATATATATATATATATATATATATATATATATATATATATATATATATATATATATATATATATATACATACAAATGTGTGTGTGCATGTGTGTGTAGGTTTTGTATGTATAATTTAACATAATATACATATATATGTAAATACACACACACACACACACATATATATATATATATATATATATATATATATATATATATATATATATATATATATATATGCGTGTGTGGTCTGTGTGTATATGCATATATACGTATGTATATAAAGGGCACAGACTGCTTTTCCTTGTTGTTGCCAACAGAAACCACTTATTTCTTGAATGCCTTAAGTCATTTTCTCCATCCTGATTCTGGTTACTAAAGTTTCACTTTGTACAAAGCATATTTTCCAAGTGGTACCAAATTAAGAGTTCCGCATTGTAGCCTCAGACCGGCCTCGTTTAACACTAGAGTTTCAAACAAAAGTTTTTGACCTCCATTAGGAACTTTCAGGTGTACAAGAATTCGCATACCATTTATCCCATGTCTCTCTCTCTCTCTCTCTCTCTCTCTCTCTCTCTCTCTCTCTCTCTCTCTCTCTCTCTCTCTCTCTCTCTGTCCCCGTCTCTCTCTCTCTCTCTCTCTCTCTCTCTCTCTCTCTCTCTCTCTCTCTCTCTCTCTCTCTCTCTCTCTCATATATATATATATATATATATATATATATATATATATATATATATATATATATATATATATATATATATATATATATATATATATTTAAAAAAAAAATGGTTACATTAAAAGTGATAAGCTGTTATTTCTAATAAAATACATCAGTTTTTTCTTCATTTTAAAGAAAGACAAAGTTATCTAAATTCCAGCAGTCTTCAGGAATTAAAAATTCGGTGGTAACAGACTTAAAAAACCTAAAAATTACAAGTTCTCAAAAAACAAAAGCCCCAAGCGTAAAATATCATATGACATTTCCTAGTCAAATGTCAATCTTATGTATTTTTCTGAACCGTTAGATTTTTATTCCCACTTTTAAATGAAAAATCAATTTTGAAACAGAGAGTTATGCAATGATTATGGCTCGAAAGGTGAAATAGAAGCTTGCTTTTACGACGCCTTATGAATCAGTAATATGTAAATCAGGTGCTCTAATTAACATTAATACTTTATTATTTTAAGGAGTATCTTGGTAATAGTTATAGCTGGATAAAGTATTCCTGGTATCAGCAAGTGTACAAATGAGTTTGCTAGTCCTACGCCATTCTGTTATTTATTTTTATATCTGGCTAGATGAGTTCGCAGCTGACGCATGCACATATACATACACACATACATATATATATATATATATATATATATATATATATATATATATATATATATATATATATATATATATATATATATATATATATATATATATATGCATATATATATATATATATAAAAAAAAATATATATATAATGTAATGTGTGTGTGTCAATACATATTTACAAGCATTACAAGTAAAGAACTGATTAAAAATTATATATGAAAACTTCCACATAGGCTACCAAAGAGAATAAGACGAGGAAGATAAAAAAAAAAACTTTGCTAAAAGTATTTAAAAGTCGATCTTTGGTACTGGATACCGTAAAATATTTGGGAAAATAAATTTGCATGACCTTAATTAATAAAAAAAGACAAGTGTCATTTCACTGCCAATGTGATTCCATTTGGATAAAGAAATTGTCCTTTTTTTGAGTTATGTTCGTACGTTTTACTTCTCTGGATCCTGAATTTTATGCAAATCATAGACTAATAAAAAACACAAAGACTTTGTTTCGGTATAACAATCGTTGTTTGCTTAGTTTCTTCGGCACAATCGAGTTTTCTGTACAGCATATAATTTTGTATGAAACTCTCAGCCACGGCCCATGAAACTCTTAGCCGCGGCCCACGAAACTTTCAGCCACGGTCCGGAGGTGGCCCGTGTTGTTGGTACCTATAGCGGTGCCAGACGTACAATTATGGCTAACTTTAACTTTAAATAAAATTAAAACTACTGAGGCTAGAGGGCTGCAATTTGATATGTCTGATGACTGGAGGCTGGATGATCGACATACCAATTTGCAGCCCTCTAGCCTCGGTAGTTTTTAAGATCTGAGGGCGGACAGAAAAAGTGCGGACAGACAGAGAAAGCTGTCACAATAGTTTTCTTTTACAGCAAATTAAAAGCACTCATGACTAAGGGTTTAACAAAACTTGATCTATGGCTAATTTTATTTATTTATTTATTTATGTTAGCGTAGAGAGTGTAAGGGAAATTGCTGACCAAATCTGCTTCGGTCACTCCAGGAAAGGCTTTCGTTAACAGACTTCAAACTGTCTTTTAAGGAAGACAAATAAGGGACACGGGAAACAGGAAAGACGGCAAAACTTCTCCAGTCCAAAAATAAGTCTCGATTTTGTTAAGGCAAGGAAAGATAATAAGTAATAATCACAAAAAAAAAAAAATTTTAAATCTTAACCTTTTTTCTGTAATGGTAAGAAGACATTAAACCAGAAACCACACAACTGTTTCATTAAACCTGCCTTTACAATAAAGCTCATTCTTTGATGAAACACGAACATAAAAAAGAAAACGAAACAATCACGATGAACTAGAAAGAAACGGGAAAATTTTCCACCGCCCAGCATTCGGACGAAGGGACAAAAGAAGGGGGAACGGTTTGCAGCTAATCGCGAATTGCGGAATCTTTCTCTCCAGAGAGGAAGACGAAACACTTTTCTGCAGCTGAATAGAGACAACACGGCCCACTAAATACGTTCGAAAGGAAAGTGTTAGTGAAACAATGAAAAGAACAAAAGAAAGGGGACGAAAAAGTGCTGATGGAAAAAAAATCCAGTTCCTTCAATTCAATTTGAAAACAGTTACTGGGGGAAAAGCATATTGAAAGAGTTCCATATTGGACAGTACAACAAAATTCTGTACTGCTGATATTTTTATTTTTCTAAGTCGAATCACATTTATCTTAAAGTAGATACCGACCACAAGAAGTTCACGTAACATTAATCTCGATATTCTCTGGACACTTGTTACCTGGAAATGAAAACAGGTGCTGGAAAGACTGGAAATTGGAAAATAAAATGCTGACTACCACTCCTGTGCTATTGCTTAACGAAGAAGAAAGGAATTGGCGATCGCGAAATTTACCAAGGTAGAATCCCTAAAAAAGAAAAAAAACACACAAAAAAAAACAACAAAAAAAGGAACTGGAAACTGGAAAATAAGATGTTGACTACAACTCCTGTGCTATTACTTAATGAAGAAGAAAGGAATTGGCGATTGTGAAATTTACCAAGGCAGAATCCCTAAAAAAAAAAAAAAACACAAAAAAAACAAAAAAAAAAGGAACTGCAAATTGGAAAATAAAATGCCGGCTACCACTCCTGCGCTATTGCTTAATGAAGAAGAAAGGAATTGGCGATCGCGATATTTACCAAGGCAGAATCCCTAAAAAAAAAAAACACATACACAAAAAAAAAAAAAAAGTATCAATCGAAACACCCCATTTTCTCCCACTCCTACGCACACTGTTCTCCCTATAGGTCTTCGGAATAACAATTGCCTGAGCAGGCTTCGAGGAAATAGCATTTTCTTTTTATCCTCTTCCATTGTCATTTCTCAGCCCCCCTTTTTTTTTATTCTCCGAAAGGGCTAAACATGGCCATGAAGGGATACATTTATTTTATTTTGAAAATGAAAAATGAATGATCTGTTAGGGTAGGATGAAAAGATAGGTTGGAAACTGAAAAGCAACTTGAAAAATGTTGAGGAAGTGAAGGAAAAAATATAAAAGTATGAAGGACCTTAAATATATATATATATATATATATATATATATATATATATATATATATATATATATATATATATATATATATATATATATAAATATATTTGTGTACGTACAGTATATGTATATATACATAAATACATACATATATATATATATATATATATATATATATATATATATATATATATATATATATATATATAATGTTTTTTGTTACAAATATGGATTAAAGGAATAGAGTGTAGCATAAATCAAAACAAAATATAGCCCATATAAAGACGAATGGTTAATCTATAACTGAATTTCTCAACCATTTGTATCCCTCAATATACTCACGGTTCAATTGGGTAAAGAAAATCTCATAACTATTTCTTAAGTTTGCTTAATAATCAAGGCTCAAGTGACTCGACCCAAAGCTCTTAAATATGCCTCGAGCGTAGGCTCTTAAGTCCAGCCTCATTATCATCAATATTAGAAGTAGGAAATTCCCAGTGCTTCTGCCGCCACTTCGTTGGGGAAACTGGCTAGCTCTTATATCGGTATATATATATATATATATATATATATATATATATATATATATATATATATATATATATATATATATATATATATATATATATATAATATATATACATATATATATACATATATATATACTGTATATGTATATATATATATATATATGTGTGTGTGTGTCTGTGTGTGTGCGAGTGTGTAAAACTATGGTTAGTCGGGGAACTGATGTGTTATTATTATCTTTTTTGTAACAGAAAACTTTATCTAAATGATTAGGCATAACGTTCATTTTCCATTATCTTACAAGAAAAAGTTCTGAAAAGTTATTTCTCTGTGATAAATAAAATATTGAATAAGTTAATTTTCAACAGGGAATCGAAGGGTTGGTTTTCCATCTCTCTCTCTCTCTCTCTCTCTCTCTCTCTCTCTCTCTCTCTCTCTCTCTCTCTCTCTCTCTCTCTCTTCCCATTGTCTTGAACTTTTCAATATTTTACGCCTTGCTTGTCATCTTAGTGTTCTAATCTTTGCTAAGACTTTTCCCTGCTGTCTCATTCATTCATTACATTTCTCTTCTTCTCCCTCTAAACACGCCTTTTAATATCATCGATACTAATGACAGACGTTATTGTCATATCTCTCCCTTGGAACGTCTGCGCATATCGAGAGAACGACAGCTGATATTGATAACTCTTGTGTCTGCCGTTAGGGGAACGATGTGTCAGCTTATGCCTTCGCCACAAAAAAAAAGTGAAGAAGCTGTATCATAAAACTGGCTTTAGGCTGTAGACACACGCCAAGTTCGCCATCTCGAGAGGTTAACAGAAGTTAGGCCTACCTCATGTAGGCCGAGGACCTGAGTCCTACCCTCTGAACTTCATTTGGTGGGCAAACAACTTCCAGGAAACATAAAAAGACCTGCACATCTGTTCAATCGGTGTAGCAAAGTGAGCTATGACCGGAGATGAGACTAGGCTCAGAAATCAGAGACCAGTTTGCTGTATGTGTACGAATGAATATCGTGTGTAGGTGTACCTATATCAGTACTGCTGGCGATACCTCCATACCTCTTTTGCTGCAAGACTCCAGTCCTGGTACGAATACTATCTGTTGAATTTGTGAAGATCTAAACATGTGCTGTTATAATTTGATTAGTAAGCACAATCTCCAACTTTTGTATGTCCTTCAATTTTGTAACCTGAGGAATTTTAGGCGTCCAAATTCAAGCTTCCCAGAGAGAGCGAACCCACGATCGTCAGCCTGAGTCGTACTGTCGCATATAGCTCAAAAGCTATAGCAAGGTTACATTCCTTTCTAACCTTTGGACTCTAAGTATGACCTTGACCTCATCCCGCATAGTGCCATCATAGGTACATTATGCATAGCAAATCCTGAATTGCTCAAAAGATATGCGGTTGACCTTTGACCTCTAAGTATGGACTTAAACTCATGTCAATGCATTGCATATAGCCAGTTGTAAAAAACTGCTCTTGCAGACCGTTATGTAATTGACAACTTGCAATATTATATACATATATTATACATATAATATATATGCACAATATATATATTATAATATTTTTAATTTTAAAGGAACATTGCTGGTTATGGTGAAATATCAGTAATTATTACCCAATATTAGTCTATATTTTTCAGTTCCCCTCGTAATAACTAAATTATGCAACGTACATTAATACTGAAAGTTGGTATTTATCTTTCTAATTGCCAAAACAAGTTAGTTGAAATTGGACCACATTTATCAATCGAAGCAGGAATTAATGTTTTGCTTACCCAGAGAACTTGATCATTTTGTTTCATAATAATTCATAAAGCATATAACTTTCTTCATTGCACAATAATTCATAAAGCATATAAACTTTATTCATTGCACAAAAATTCAAAAAGCATATAACTTTCTTCACCAGCCTTCAAAATTAAACAGACTTCGTAAGTTTCCACATTCTGGAAATAGTGATTACATAACAAAATACTAGTGTAGTTGGAAAAAATTACATATCAAAAGAGTAATAATATTACAATGATGTTCTTCATACTTGACTGGGCTTTCTTCATCAACCATCCAAATTAACACGCGTTAATAACTCTCCATATTCTGAAAATGTCTAACCTAATTTGGGAAAAGAATACATTAAAGAGATATCGTAATTATGTCATTATATCTCCGCTGAACTTTTCTTCTGTCGCAGTGAATCTGTCCGGAAAGAAATAGGCCGCGTTACCTGGCAGGTCCTCATGGGCCCTTGTTATTCCCCCCTTTATACCGACACTGTTTTTAAAGGGGAGACGTCAGTGTAAGTCACCTTCAGTGTCATTTAAGTTTCCTTTCATGATAAAAAGGCCGTGACGACGAGCTCTTTGAGACTCATTAAAGGCGCCATCATGGAAAAGTGTTCGAAACGTCACGCCAAGGGGAAAAGTGCCCCAGAGAAAGAGAGACGAACAGATTTTGGAAATGTCCCACTTCTGCCTTCGTCTCCTTTTAGTTTTCTGTATAAGAAAACTATTGAGTTGGGTTTGTATGTCCGTCCGCAATTTTACTGTCCGCACTTTTTCTGTCCGCCCTCAGATCTTAGAAACTACTGAGGCTAGTGGGCTGCAAATTGGTATGTTGGTCATCCACCCTCCAATCATCAAACATACCAAATTGCAGCCCTCTAGGTGCAGTACTTTTTATTTTATTTAAAGTTAAAGTTAGCCATGATCGTGCTTCTGGCAACGCAACAACACAGGCCACCAAGGCCGGCTAAGAGTTTCATGGGGCACGGCTCATACAGCATTATACCGAGACCACCAAAAGACAGGTCTACTATCGGTGGCCTTGATTATACGCCGTACAGAAAACTCGACTGCACCGAAGAAACTCCGGCGCATTTTTTTACTTGCTTCTTTCCGTCCTTTCTCTCATTTTAAATTCTTTCCCCTTTTTCCCGTGACTCTTTCCATGGGGCTCCAGTGTCTCGTTCCAGAGCCGATGACTTGGGTTATATGCCATCATATTTCCCTTACAGGCGATCTGGAGAAGCACTCTTATCATCAAAACATGAGTCTTTATTACTTTGAGTCATGAATATAAGGGCTGCTTGTCGATTTGTCTGTCTGTTTTCCGTTCGTCTGTCTCTATCTATCTGCCGTTCCATCTGTCCATCTGTAGCTCCTTTACAATGCATAATTGTGCGCTACACGGTTCTTCTATTTATTATATATTTAAAAAACTGTTCATTAATAGAAAAACCTTATTTTATATATAATTTTTGGGGGCATAATTACACAGTTTACAGCTAACTTTCTTTCCTGTTTTAGCGTTTTATTGTGTGGACGAATGTTTAGCCACAGAATGTTAGTGAATTTAAATAAAAATATTATGATGTTGTGACAGAAATTCATAAACACGTGCACTTCCACAACACACACACAGACACACACACACACACACACACACACATATATACTGTATATATATATATATATATATATATATATATATATATATATATATATATATATATTATAAAAGTCTCTTGGCACAGCTTGAAGCGCTTTCATCCGAAACCCATTCTAATAACATAATGGTCGAAGGGCAAACAACCACCAAAAACTATTGAACTGTTCTAAAGATTATACTTTACTCACTGCGAGGGAAGGACATTTTAGCTTGGGCATTTTTTAAAGTAAATTTATGTGGATTTATTGGGATTTATTGATAATTTATGGTCTGTAGCGAAGTGCAGCCTTTAAGACAACTGAATGAAAACAATGGATGTATTTACTGAGTAAAGAAAGAGTTGAAATACTGACCTCATGAAATGCACTGGTGTGAATTATGAAGCCATAAATTACGAGATGAATTGCAGCATTAATAATATTGTATGAAATATGATGTGACTAATATAAAGGAGAGAGAGAGAGAGAGAGAGAGAGAGAGAGAGAGAGAGAGAGAGAGAGAGAGAGAGAGAGAGAGAGAGAGAGAGAGAAATCAATCATAATTCTCCTGGGCTCAGAGATTACGTCGACTTGTAACACAAACATTCATTAATGTAATTAAAATATTAAAAAATAAAAAACAAAGAACAGAGGCGTCCATATGAAGATGTAAAACAATTCTTTGAAACACAGCGGTGTCTAAATAACAAAGGATCCCCTGAAATCCAAACGAGGGTAACTATATGGAAACTACTTAAAACTGAGACGTTGCTTGAGATTTCATAACGGAATCAAGAAAAGATATACGGACGAGATTGTTATCTTTGTGGATTACTTATTTTATTTATCTTTACTGTAATTGTAACAAATATCAGTAAAAATAATATAATTACGAGTATATGGCAAAGTAAAAGCATTAAAAAAAATGGGTGTCTCTGGTAGTGAGTAAATACAGCAGGAATTCTTTCATGAAATGCACAATGAAAGATATTTTAATTTATTTTCGTTATTTCTTTTTATTAAGAAGCTCCATCGTAGTAAATTATTGTTATTGCAGTTCACTTGTTTATGGCAAATAATTCATAGGTCCCTTTCATTGAACACTTTAAATCTTTTACAGAATACTGATCTACAGTATATGTAAAAGAAATACAATAGAGTACATAAACAGGACAAGAGATTTTAGAAAGAAAATATTAAATAAAAGCAAAAAATTAAACGATTTGAATTCCTTCAGAATCATCCCTTTTTCAAGGTTACATTCGGGGAACTACGCAAGCAAAGGAATAAAGTAATGCTTCCAATTATCTGGAAGAACGCAATAAAAAAAGTTTTGCAAGTGGGGCAAAGGCGATAGCTCTTTAACAAGTACCTTCAAGACACTTATCCAGGTATCACATCCTGACACCCCTTCATCGGCGGAGAATTATTTATTTGCGAAAGGTCGCGTCGTACTCAGCCCGCATATATCTTCTGATCCCTTCATAGGGTACATCGATAATGATTCTCGGTACAGACGAGAATAGCTGGGTCATGAGTTCCTAGAAGTTTTACAGTTTACTCGAAATATCATCTTCGTATACACGTGCCTGAAGTTAATAAATAACCTCTTCCCAAAAAAATAAATTAGCTACTTACAAAATAGCAACAGGTGTTCGGAGTTTCATGTTAGTGGTAATGGACCAAAATGAGGCCTGAAAATCTAAGCAGATTGAGTGGACAGAAAAAATCAACATGTGCTCTAATGTCTTCTCTCACGAGAGTTTAATTTTTTTTCTTCTAACCAATGTGTCATTGAGAGCAATTCATCTCATAACGGGACAGAAAAAGTCAATTCGTGTTCTGGTGCCTTCTCTCAAGAGCGTATTATCTTCTTCTTTTAACCATCATAATATGGAGAGCAATTTAATTTATGATTTAGTCATTTTTTATAATATGGATCATTTGAATACTTATTTGCATATAATGACGTAACTTTCTTGTAACAAAAAATGTCATCTGATGTTCATCCTTCATCATTTCAGCAACAGACAGTTTGACTGCCATTCATCTACTAATGACGCAATTTAAAACTATATTTACTATGTAAATTGATCCAGATTTTTCGGAAATGAAAGGCTAGATGTTATTAACTATTAAAATTGACTCCATTCTCTCTTTGTAGTGAAATGTTAACTTTGGTATCACGCCTTATCCTCGAAAAGGGTGAGGGTATCGATTAACTCCGCTTAGATGACGTCATGGTCTCTCTCTCTATACATATTTCGTGAACCACTCTCTCCATGACACCTACGAATCATGATCATAGTTCGCTTAAAGTAAGAAATTCTATGAGCTGAGCAAAAAACCAAATAAGGGCTGTCACTAACATTGTTCTTTTGACAGCCCACAACAGTGAGCACAAGAGTTTACACAGTGCATCTACTTTCGTTTCATGTATAACTGCTTTGCTTTGCCTCAAAAAAAGCAATACAATCTATTTTTCCTTGTTTTACAGTTGGCGCTTCAAATAGGCAGGCATCCATGGATACTTATCATTGGCAACACAAAAAGATGGCATCAACAATGCACATAGCAACGACTGAATTCCTGAGTGACTCTTTCTTGGGCACCATTGTGACATATTGCTGTTCACACCAGTCTCCTAGGTCTTTTGCAAGTTTCTTGTAGTCATTGTTATTTGGGATGAGGTTGCAAGGCCCATGGCCCTTACAGAGTCAATGGAGTTTGTGTTAGTGGCATATGAGCTTTGCTAATGGTGACCTACTCAAGGAATGGGCAATGTATGTGGTTAATGAATTTGTATGATGGCTAAGACTGGTCAAAGAGTCAAAAGCTTGAGACCAGGAAAAGAAAATAAGAAAATACATTTTTTTTCTGATTTTGCAACTTGCATCTGATTGCTAATGTTTGTTGCATGTTGCAGAAACACTTGCAAAACAACCTCTACGCCTCTCTTTATCCCGGTTCAAAGCCGTCATGAATGTGTATATTATCAAGGCCGCATCATTTGACTTCATGATTCTGAACGCATAAATTGACCAACTTTCTTCCAAGATTTATGGCAAAAATGTATCTTGGAACCACAACAAATGGGACAGCTAATATATTATGGGAATCCGGGACATCTTTTTGAGGTTATGTATGAGCCCGGAATATCAATTTACTGATGACCCTATAGCTGTCTCAACTGTCTCCTACATTTCAAATAAGAAGATATCTTCTATATATTATTATCATATTTTTTCTGTGTTTCAAAGGAATCCTACTGTATTTATTTCGAGGGCGAAGAGCTAACATTACAACAGAAATGGTTTTCGTCTTCGCCATTTTTCATACGAGAGCTAATGGCTTGTGCAAAAAAAAAAAAAAAAAAAAAAAAAACTCTAGAGCCGTGGGCGGAAAAAAACAGTAATGAATATTTACTTCTTATAATTTATTTTCAGCTCGGTTTCCGATACGTTAAAACTACCTCTGTTGCATTTAAGCTTTAATCTTCAATTATCTGTCTAAATTCTCTCAATTAAGCTGCCACTTCCTGAATTTTATGATTCATATATAAATCTCGACCACTGACATCACTATTTCAGACATCAGCGTTTTCTGTCTCTCTTATAAGATCCAAGTCTTACGTAAGGGAATCTTTTGAAAAAAGATTTATTTCAATTATACCTCTACTTAATTTTTTTCCTCTTCATTATAGCTCTACTTAATTTTTTCTCTTCATTAGATCTCTACTTAATTCTTTTCTCTTCATTATAGCTCTACTTAATTTGTTTCATCTTCATTATAGCTCTACTTAATTTTTTCTCTTCACTAAAGCTCTACTTAATTTTTTTTCTCTTCATTATAGCTCTACTTAATTTTTGTTCTCTTCATTATAGCTCTACTTAATTTTTTCTCTTCATTATAGCTCTACTTAATTTTTTTCTCTTCATTATAGCTCTACTTAATTTGTTTCATCTTCATTATAGCTCTACTTAATTTTTTCTCTTCGTTATAGCTCTACTTAATTTTTTCTCTTCATTAAAGCTCTACTTAATTTTTTTCTCTTCATTATAGCTCTACTTAATTTGTTTCATCTTCATTATAGCTCTACTTAATTTTTTCTCTTCATTATAGCTCTACTTAATATTTTCTCTTCATTATAGCTCTACTTAATTTTTTCTCTTCACTAAAGCTCTACTTAATTTTTTTCTCTTCATTATAGCTCTACTTAATTTGTTTCATCTTCATTATAGCTCTACTTAATTTTTTCTCTTCGTTATAGCTCTACTTAATTTTTTCTCTTCATTAAAGCTCTATTAATATTTTCTCTTCATTATAGCTCTACTTAATTTTTTCTCTTCACTAAAGCTCTACTTAATTTTTTTTTCTCTTCATTATAGCTCTACTTAATTTTTGTTCTCTTCATTATAGCTCTACTTAATTTTTTTCTCTTCATTATAGCTCTACTTAATTTTTTTCTCTGGCATGAAATTCCTTTGAATAGAATGTCACAAATAAGTTCAAAATTATAGTAATATGGTTTGTGATTTTCTGAATGCTATATATATATTTACCATTCCTGAAGCAGGCCTCAATTTGGAAAATATATATTATATATTATATAGATATATCACTCATGGTGATACTCTCTCAAATATGGTAGGCCCATAAATAAAAAACAAAAGAACAAGATATTAAAAAAAGGAGCAGTCTGTTCAGTAACTTTTTAACAGCATAACGGCAGACTGATCAATGCCTGTGAATGAACAGTTTAGGGAGAGCTGTTCAGAAACCCCTCTCTGCTGTTATTATTCAAACAGCAGAAGTTGTCATTAAAACTCAGAGCAAAATTCCATAGAAAAAAATCCCTCACGACGAAAAAAAAAAAAATCAGGGAAGAAAACAAGACGAAAAAAAAAAATATATATAATTTTTTTTTAAATCGCAAGCAAAAAAAAAATCTAACCTAATTTTCATATTATAAATCGTATAACAATTTACTCTTTTCAGCAGATTACAGTCACATAATCAGAGAGATAGATCCATTACACGAAAAGGATTAGGAAATGCAGAGTTTCATTTGACAGTTAGACAAGATAATTGCTACGAGTTTCACAATGCCACTTTCTATTTCAGAGCGGAATGCAACCCTGTGCACCATTTGATTGGCCAGTCAGTCATTTCATTAACAAAATAATAGCTGGATATTCCAAAGTTAGCGCTACGATAAATTGTACCATATATATTATAAATGTTTCATATTTCTGAATCAAAACTAAACTGCTCAATAGTTACAAATTGAACAATGTAGAATTGGCATTAAAAAATATTCAATCTATTGGGCAGAAATATTCAGTATTCATTTATTGGATCATCGTTCGACGTTGTTATACTGAAGTGAGATATTACCTATTACTAGAACTCGAACTTTTTTCATACATAATTTTAAAATTTTTATCAGGATATGTGAGAAATATTGAGCTTGGTATAATCCCAGTATTCAAATCGATTAGTTCTAAAATATTGTAAGACGCTGAGTTCTAAATACCTTTAAAAAGATTTATTTCATAAATCTTTTTAAAGATTTACTTCATAAATCAATCGCATAAATGAAAATATTTAAGCCAGTAGCGAGTTTCTTTTCCAGGACAATAATTCCTATCGGGAGTGTTTACTTTTTTTTCAAAAAGAAAAATGATGACTCCCCAAAACCGGAGAAATTTCATAAATTTTCTTTTTATAGGCAAGAAGAAGGACCCAAAAGTAGGCCTAAACATATAGGCCTATGTCAAGAACCAGGCCATGTTATCTTTTTCCCGACCTGTCGGAATGGGGTCTTTACAAAAGTCAATAACAGGAAAAAAATTTTTTCCCGATAATTTTTTTTATGTGCCACAATTTTTTTGAGACACTAAATTCCAAACTGTCAGTTTTACCTTAGATCGAGAACTCGGCGACATGTCTGTTATTTATTAGGTAGAGCCTCACGCCCACCCCCGACCTTCCCGTACTCACTCCCCCCCCCCCCCCCACTTTCCCATTTCCCTTCCCATTTCCCCTTCCACCTTCCAATTCCCCTTGCCATTTCCCCTTCCACCTTTCCCATTCTCCTTCCTATTTCCCCTTCCACCTTTCCCATTCCCCTTCCCATTTCCCCTTCCGCCTTTCCCATTCCCCTTCCGCCTTTCCCATTCCCCTTCCCATTTCCCCTTCCGCCTTTCCCATTCCCTTTCCATTTCCTCTTCCGCTTTTTCCCATTCCCCTTCCCATTTCCCCTTCCGCCTTTCCCATTCCCCTTCCTCCTTTCCCATTCCCCTTCCCATTTCCCCTTCCGCCTTTCCCATTCCCCTTCCCATTTTCCCTTCCACCTTTCCCATTCCCCTTCCCATTTCCCCTTCCGCCTTTCCCATTCCCCTTCCCATTTTCCCTTCCACCTTTCCCATTCCCCTTCCCATTTCCCCTTCCACCTTTCCCATTCCCCTTCCCATTTCCCCTTCCACCTTTCCCATTCCCCTTCCCATTTCCCCTTCCACCTTTCCCATTCCCATTCCCATTTCCCCTTCCACCTTTCCCATTCCCCTTCCCATTTCCCCTTCCACCTTTCCCATTCCCCTTCCCATTTCCCCTTCCGCCTTTCCCATTCGCCTTCCCATTTCCCCTTCCACCTTTCCCATTCCCCTTCCCATTTCCCCTTCCACCTTTCCCATTCCCCTTCCCATTTCCCCTTCCACCTTTCCCATTCCCCTTCCCATTTCCCCTTCCACCTTTCCCATTCCCCTTCCCATTTCCCCTTCCACCTTTCCCATTCCCCTTCCCATTTCCACTTCCGCCTTCCCCATTCCCCTTCCCATTTCCACTTCCGCCTTTCCCATTCCCCTTCCCGTTTCCCTTCCACCTTTCCCATTCCCCCTCCCATTTCCCCTTCCACCTTTCCCATTCCCCTTCCCATTTCCCCTTCCGAATTTCCCATTCCCCCACCCATTTCCCCTTCCACCTTTCCCATTCCCCTTCCCATTTCCCCATCCGCCTTTCCCATTCCTCCTCCCATTTCCCCTTCCACCTTTCCCATTCCCCTTCCACCTTTCCCATTCCCCTTCCCATTTCCCGCCCCCACCTTTCCCATTCCCCTTCCCTACCCACACCACAACCCGCTTCTGTCTTTATAATGTTTAAACTAATGACATAATTAACCTGCCACTCCCAGCTGTTCTAGTATTCAAAACTCTAATTTTATATTAATGAGATAGAAACACTAAAATATAGGTAAATCATATCATAGCAAAAATCTTAGGTAAGAAAAATAAGTGAAAACGTAAAATAAAATAACTCGGTCAAATGTAATTTTTGCGGAAAAACAAAATTACAATTTGCATGAAAATGACAAATGTGAAATTATCTAAGCACGAATTTATGTGTCGTATTTTTAGTACTAAAAACAACGATAAACTGAGCATTACACACACGACTTATATAGATCCAGAATTGTTTGTAATAAGATAATTTATTAATTTTCGAAATTCTGTGTTTAAATCCCAATTTAACCAAAAAATTACGTCACGATTTTGAGGCCCAGTTAGTCTTTTCATTATTAAACTAATAGTTTGACATTCTGGAAGTGATGGGAGGTAATTTTTTAAAATTTTGAATTTCGCTGTGCAGGAAATTATGCAGCATAAACTTTTTGAATGCTCAATATATTTGAACTCACAACTAAATTATTTAGGAGTGTAATTTGAATAACGGTCGACTGTAATTCAGAAAACCAAATCAATTGCAGATAGTTATTTCCGAAATATATTTTTATGAATATCATTTCATATCCTGGATTTCATGGTAGCAGCTACTATAAAATATTTCATGTAACCTTTGGCTTGAAAATGTAATGATATATGGGGGTAAAGGATTGCCTTTATAAATATGAAAAACTTCTAATATATAAATTTTGTTGAGGCCAAAATTCAAATATAAATAAACTCTCCTGATACATTTGTCACACCGTTCTAGCTCTTTAAAAAAATGCATTCTAGTTTAATGTAAAAATATACTGCTTTGCGTTCACCTTTGTTTGATTAATATTTTGTATTTATTTTGCATTAAGCTTAAATATAAGACCACAGCAACATTTTTTTGAGAGTATGATGAATGTTAACGAAACTGAAATGAAAAAGTTAAAGCCTCAAAGCATGAGTAAAATGAGGTTAAAGGTGTTTGCCGTAAAAAAAGATGATGAGATTATGAATGGTAGAATATAAGATACAAGACTTTTTTATGACATTTTTGACAGAAGACTAGAACACAATATCTTCAAAGCACGGTTTCTGATTAGCAGAGAGGATATGGCATTCACCATGTGCCTAGTGATGTTCTGTCAGTCTGTCTGTTTCTGCAATGGTATTACTCACGGGAGTAATAATTATGAGAGAAGACTGGAAAATCGAATCCACTGACAATCCCCCCCTTCTCTCTCTATCTCTCTCTCAAATATAAGGAAACATTTAGTATATTTTGGAGAGGACTGGAAGATCGAATCCACTGACAATTCCCCCCTCCCCCTTCTCTCTCTCTCTCTCTCTCTCTCTCTCTCTCTCTCTCTCTCTCTCTCTCTCTCTCTCTCTCTCAAAATATAAAAAACCAGTTAGTATATTTTGCAGAAGACCATCAAGGCGAACCTGTAACCTACTGATTTCTAAACGCTTCCACTTCTCTCTCTCTCTCTCTCTCTCTCTCTCTCTCTCTCTCTCTCTCTCTCTCTCTCTCTCTCTCAAAATCTAAAAAGCCAGTTAATATATTTGTAAAAGATCACCAAGACGAACATGCAACCTACTGATTTCGAAACCGTTCCACTTTTCACTCGATTCACCTCCCCCCCTCTTCTGTGTCTCTCTCCCTCTCTCAAAATATAAAAATCCGGTCAATATATATTGTAAAAGATCACCAAGCCGAACATGTAACCTACTGATTTCGAAACCCTTCCGCTTCTCACTCGATTTGCTCATCCAGGTACATAACCTCGCATTGCGCTCAAACTTTTAATTAATCGTTTGCTACGCTGTTGGTTAGCAGTGTAGCGAAGTTGAGCAACGCTGGGTTTCATCACAGGAGAAACATGCACCTGTTGGCAAGTAATCTCAGGCTGAGTCTTAGTTACCATTCTCATCCAGGTATTGGTAGACTGTAAACGAGCGATGAACCTTGTGAGATTATTGTGCGCAGCAATGGCCTTGCTAAAGTTGGGGAAAGTGAAAGGGTAAACGGGTAAGGAAACGGTGTAGAAAAAAGATAATGAATCTTTTCGTCTTATTGACGGGAGTTATTTGAATATTTTGTACCTCTAATAATTTGAATTTAACTTTCACAGACATTTGTGTTATTTCCACTTAATCATCATTCGCAACTTTCATTGCTGTTAGTTACTCTCTCCATTATTGATTTTTCGTAATCCTCTGCCTTCCGGAAAGCTGTTCATATACATTTTAACTTTAGCATAAAAAATTGAATAACTTAAATATTGCGTTGTACGATTGTCATGAAAATATTTTATAAACTAAGACTTCAGATGTTCCCCTGATTTTAAAAATAAACTCCCAATCCCTTGGTCATCTTTTTGATCCTCCGTTAACTGAATGTAATTTATCCCTTTAATATTTAGCACCACCTGAGCATTTTGACCCCCCTCAGCAATAAAAAAAAAAATTTCAAAAGATATTTTCTCATAGTTACGACTTGAAAAACTAAATAATCACACCGTCTCGTTTCTTGTATGATACGTCCCGAAATACTTTGGATTTTCCCTAACTGCCACGTCTACCAATATGTTGTTTATTCTGACGTCAATGGGATGAATTTCCTACCTTCCTGTTAACTCTGCTGTTGCAAAATATTCATTCCGAAACTACCTTTCGCCGTCCAAACATTTAAACAATTCTGTATTGGCCGTTTCGGTTCCTGAACGTATGTTTCGAGAATACAGCTGGCATTCTGTCAAAATATTCGGTCGCGACTGTTCGCGTTCCGAAATATCTCCTCAGTTTCTCTGTCGAATAAACGTTGCGTTCGACCGGACGCTTAGTATTAAACACTTTTCGTGAAACTTTCTGCAGTGTTTCCTTAGCAAAAATCTTGATTTTGCTGGTTACTTTGGGTATGTAAACTTGCTGTATCTTTGTATGAATTGATAACTCTCTCTCTCTCTCTCTCTCTCTCTCTCTCTCTCTCTCTCTCTCTCTCTCTCTCTCTCTCTCTCTCCTTCAAAAACTAGTTCCTTTTCGTTTGGATTATGGTTTAGAAGTCAAGAACAGACATTCTGATATCAATGGCCTACTAATTAGACACAGTCAAATGTTAGTGCAGTTCCTTTCTTCGGAATTCATGAGATTAAATTTTAATAATAATCCTTCACCCTAGGTTTAGATTAAAGGTAAAGGGAAATCTCAAACTTATAAGGTAAGGCAGTCAGGACTGTCGTCACTAACCGTTTGCTTGCCCGCCAAAGGGACAAATTATTCAGTGAATCTAGATACAGAACGTAGCTAGAGGATATGAAGGAAGGCTATTGGCACTGATGACCCCTGTCATTGCGACGAGATGTTACATAAAACTGTAAGTCGATTCCTGTGCATGGAAAAAGACCCGGAACCTAGTTGCAGTTATGGCATTGTTAAGAACGTTAAATCCTTTAGCCCCTAAGGGACTTTCATACAGATGATACCACCATCCTACCGGATACTAAGAACCAAAGGTACTTTATAATATATTGATAGCTGTGACCCTGACTAGAATTTTCCCAAATCATCACCAGTATGATTCTGGATAAGCTCTACGGATTTTATACCTTTGAGAATGACTGTACTTTCAAATAGTACTAGCAGCGAGAACAGCAAAACAAAAGAGTTTGTAATTTCCCATAGAATGTTATATGGCCAAAATTTAAAGGATGATAAAGAACTACTGAAAAGAAAAATAATACCTGCATAGACAGAAGGAAAATAACACCAACACCGTATACTACTTACTTGCTCAGCAGGGACTTATGAATCTCAAGGTCCACCAACGTAAGTTATACTACAGCACCTCTTTGAAAATATGTCCGTGGTGGTACGAAAACTCTACTGACACTCATCCAAAGGCCTGAAATCGGAAAATCTGCGCTTAAAACATACATAATAAGTAGACAACTGACCAACTATAATATAAAGGAGTCTTATATTATGTACAGAAATTACTAAATACCAAACAAATACCCCACGAATATAACTGATGTTAAAGCATAGACAGAAACCAACAAATCATACCATATAAGTCAGTAAGAAGAAGAAACGACTAACATGGATTCGAGAGTAACAAGTAAGGAAAGACAATGTTAAAACAACGAGAAAAGGTGGAATTTTAATACGAAGATAATTCTCAACAAATTCGTGTATCTCTCTTCTTATGCATGGAGGGCTTAATAGTATACTTCTCCTCTTATGCATGGACAAATATTAATAAAGCATTTGGTCGAACGTTTCACTAACCTGGTTTTCGTCTCATCCAAAACCGTGTTTTGCACTGATAGCCGTTTTCATCCGTGTTTGAGTACAATACAATGTATCTTTTGGATGTACAGCCGCTACAGCGTATAATCAAGGCCAACGAAAATAGATCTATCTTTAGATGGTATCGATATAATACTGTATGAGCCGCGGCCCATGAAACTTTAACCACGACCCGATGGTGGCCTATCCTAACCGTCGCCAGAAGCACGACTATGGCTAACTTTAACCTTGAATAAAATAAAAACTACTGAGGCTAGAGGGCTGCAATTCAGTATGTTTGATGAGTGGAGGGTGGATGATCAACATACCAGTTTGCAGCCATCTACCCTTAGTAGTTTTTAAGATCTGAGGGCAGGCAGAAAAATGTGTGGACATAAAAAGTGTGCGGACGGACAGACAAAGCCGGCACGATAGTTTTCTTCTACAGAAAACTAAAACGAAAGACACTAGATCGTATTAATAAAAAGGCTGCCTGACTAAGCATAAAATTAGAGTGATTTACTAATCTGCTGAACCTTTCATTATTTCCGCAATTATCAAGAACAAAATGAAGGAAGACTTTCAGGAAAATTACGTAGGCCTTGAAGAGCAGAAAAAATCCAGAAATGGCGTAAAGGTTTAATATATAATGGTCTCCTTAAAATGTTATGCTTCAATGATATATATATATATATATATATATATATATATATATATATATATATATATATATATATATATATATATCTGTATATATATAAAAGTATATACACACGCAAACACACACACACACACATATATATATATATATATATATATATATATATATATATATATATATATATATATATATATATATATATATATATATCTATATATATATATATATATATATATATATATATATATATATATATATATATATCTGTATATATATAAAAGTATATACACACGCAAACACACATATATATATATATATATATATATATATATATATATATATATATATATATATATATATATATATATATATATATATATATCTATATATATATATATATATATATATATATATATATATATATATATATATTAGAGCAAACACTTCAGTTTTATATTGTTTGTGTTTTTATGTTTGCACTTCACTAAAGATGCGTGTTTATGTGTATTTCAGAATAGAGCCCTTCACCTTACCGGACATATTCCCAGCATTGATTTCCCCTGCCTAATGTAAGGAATTTTTCATTCACCGTCTTTTTTGAGAGCGGTAATGGCCCTCTAACTCCCTAATTTGATGTGATTCTAATAAGGCGGTTATTAAATTTCAACCGAATTCTGAGTATTTAAAAAAAAAACGCGATCTTAAATAGCCCTGCAAATCGTAATGACCTGTCAGCATTGTGAGTAAGAAGGTGTCATTAAATTCATGTTTCCTAATTTTCTGTAATTGGGGAATATTTTGAAATTCCCTCAATGAGTCGGGTTGAGATTTAATGTTAAAGAATTTTGATCTTTCCTAGATAGTGACCACCAATGATTTTAACCCGGTATGCATCCACCTTTGCGGCGTGTTTAGTACAAGCTCGTTTGGGGATTACCGTAAAAACATAAACAAAAGACTGTAAATATCATAAAGATAATGACCCCTAAACAAATATTAGTCCTAGATAACGACCCCCGAAAACCCTTGGGGGTCACTATCTAGGAAAGATCTAAGAATTTTTGCCACTGGCGTCCTCCTCTGTATCTCATAGGATCTTGATAATCCTTTTTCAAATATCGTTCCTTCTGTTAATATCAATCAATAATTTTATTTGATATTCAGGAACCCTTCGTTTTGTACACAAGAAGAATAAAATTTAACTAAAGTTCACTGTTTGTTTCCAAGTAAACAATGAAATACGAATTTTTAGTCTACATGAAGATTAGATAGAAAAGTGACCAGTTCCTTAAATAATTCTCTTTATTATTTATTTGCTAATTTTAGCTATATATTTCTCAGAACCTAATAGCAGCGAGCATGAAAATTTAGTATATTGGATGGAAAATGAAACTAGCTCTACATACGCCTACAGTTTCATATACCCTTTAGCAGGCATCACTAAAATTTAAATGTATAAGAATTCAGATAACTCAAAAAGCACATAAGAATATGCATGACATTTTGAAGCATTATTATAAGGTCTCTTAAAAATTGAGCATTAACATGTATTGCATTTTCATGTAGGCTTTTAAACGGTTTAACGATAAAAATAAAGAAAGTCCTCTAGTTATGGAATTTTGAAATATTATTACAAATTCTTTTAAAAAGTAGGAGCATTAAACTGTTTTGCATTTTCATAAAAGCCATTAAACTGTTTAACAATAAAAAGAAAGCTTCTGATTGTTATAGAATGAAAACACGGCACCCCAACAGAACGGTGATGTTTATGTTCCACAAAGGAAGTAACGGTAGCCCTCGGAGTTCATGATTTTCTAACAAAGATTTCATTTTGATATAAAGATTTCGGTAGATATCACATCGACAGAAGGATTCCTAGAGAATATTGGCCGCCAGACAGAGCAGCATTTCGGTAATGTTAGAAGAAAAGGTCTGAATCAAGTGGTATTTGTACCTTCATTTTTATATATATAAAGGATATATTGCGCAGAAACACGGTATTCTGGTAGCATAAGCTACTTTATTTTTTTTGTTTTTTGTAGCAGTAGCTAAAAGCGAAAGGGGTCTCGCCATGATATCCTCTGCAACTCAGATAACAGTGTCTAGACCCGTGAAAAACTGCACAAGAATAGAATTTTCTGTTGTCCACTTATCTGTAATCTGAGTAACGGTTATAAATTTCCAACTTCAGAGGGAGTCTACTGGGCATTAAACTTTTGTTTCTTTCTATTTTCTAGATACGGACGACTAAAGGACGTAAACCCAACGTCCTTGCTTAACTCAGGAAGACGAAGGAAAAAATGGGTCTTAATCGTGAAGGAAGCAATGGACTTGTTTTCACAATCCTTTCAATAAGATTCCTTACTATTATTCAGGAGGAGGCGTAAGGATACAGAAAAAAAACCGCGGCAAAAGAGATTTATTACAAAGTATACGAAATCCTAGGAACTTCAAGTACTCTTATACACATTCTCTCCTTTGTACTCGGAGATGTTTGTACTCTGAGGGGGAGATTTTTCAGGGAATTTGAGACAAACTTCTTCTATCAAAAGGGAATCCCCAATAAAGGTTCTTCCATTTTTGGTCTTCAGTTGAATACTTTGATCAGATACTGGAACCTGATACATGTTTCAGTGGTAGTGAAGGTCTTGGAAAGTTGTCGGTATTTTAACCAAGAAACTGTGGCTAGATTAGAAGTGTTCGTAAATAATTTGGTTAATGCTAAGGCGGTGGTTCTAAACCTGGGGTACCTGTAGCCAACCACCGCCCCCCCCGCCCCGGGGTACGAAACCTTAAATCTGGGAGTACGGGACATGATAGCCAGTGAAATGGTACTGTATATTTACTGTATATTTATCATATATTTTTTTATTGTATTTATACTGGATGGGGGTACGAGCAAATTTTCTCAGGTATCAAGGGGTACGGGCACTGAAAAAAGGTTAAGAACCGCTGTGCTAAGGTAATATAAAAAGCTAAAATTAACGTTTATAGTAATATTCCTATACGAAAGAGTAATGATATCGGCCAAGAATGATTTTCTAACAAAATGCGTACTAAACTTCTCAACAGATCAGAGTTTGTTAACATAAAATACGAAGAATTTTATATCTAAACACACACACACACACACACACACACACACCAAAAATGCAATGAGTCAGGTATACAATGACAAGTAAAGAGTAGATGGAAAAGATAAAAAAAAAAAATAATGAAAGATAAAATCCTATCCTATTTTAACATTTTTTCTTTTTTTTTTGCAAAAAGAAACTCGTTCCTTCAACAACAGACGAAGCGGAAAGATAAACTTCGTTCGCTATTTTTGCCTCTGCACTTTTCAAAGGCTTTATCTTTCGTTATTTTTCGGAGAGACGCATTCCGCTGGAACTTGGATGTAAAGTAATTATTTTTGCACGCCTACCAGCGTCTGCCTTGACATTTCCCGTCCGCGCTCGGAACAACGCCGAAACTATTTCAATTATCATGTTGCAATGCTAGGGGTTACTGAAACAAGGGAAATCATCACAACGGATTGCAGTCGGTTTGTGTTTGCAGTGCATTGACCTGTATCCTAATGAAATAGGAATACAGGGACGGAATGCATTCGTCAACACCCGCTTCTGCGAAGGTCTAACAAGGCTCCTCTCGAGCTATCTGCATCGGAATTCACACAGAGAATTGAAATGATCGTTGTTTGACTTGAGGTCACTCATGTTTCGCTGGTATCATTTGAAAAAAGGAGGAAGGGGTGGGGAGACAGAATACTTTAATTCGCAGTAATAAAACTTAATTAATGATCATATACAACCTGTACATAAATGTGTATATATTTGTATGTACTTTTTAAGTAAAGGCATATCCTTGAAGTTTCTTAGACGACCTTATTCTAACGAAAGTCTTATCAAAACTAATGAAAAATGCGCCGAAGTTTCTTCGGCGCACTCGAGTTTTCTGTACAGCCGCTACAGCGTATAATCAAAGCCACTGAAAATAGATCTATCTTTCGGTGGTCTAGTTATAATTCTGTATGAGCCGCAGACCATGAAACTTTAACCACGCCCCTCTGGTGACCTATCCTATATCGTTCCCAGAAGCACGACTATGGCTAACTTTAACCTTAAATAAAACAAAAACTATTAAGGCTAGAGGGCTGCAATTCGGTATGTTTGATGATTTGAGGGGGGATGATCAACATCCCAATTTGCAGCCCTCTAGCCTCAGTAGTTTTTAAGATCTGGGGGAGGACAGAAAAAGTGTGGACAGAATAAAGTGCGGACAGAAAAAGTGCGGACAAAATAAAGTGCGGCCGGACAGAATAAAGTGCGGACGGACAGACAAAGCCGGCACAATATTTTTCTTTTACAGAAAACTAAAAACTAGGAATGACAAATGAAATCAAAATAATGACTACGTTTTGCCTGATACATCCTGAAAGATGGGCTGAAATTTATATTTATCAAATACCTGTACAGTAACCCAAAGAACTCTTCTCCCTCAAGAATAAGTCTTCAACTACAACCAAGTTTCTTACACAAACTGAGAAATAACTCTAGACTTAAATGAAGAACAATTGAACAAAAAAAAAAGCAATATTAAGAACAGAAAAGGATACGGGTCTCGAAAACTTCGAAGAGGCTGACCGAAAATGTCGTCACCCAGCCACGACTTTTGGCTTCCTTGTGAATATTAGGTTCCACCTCTCTCCTGCGATGAAAATCATTCCGGAGATTGAAAGATCTCTTTACCGCGCCGTATGTCGAAGTCTTCTTTCTGGTAATATATATATATATATATATATATATATATATATATATATATATATATATATATATATATATATATATATATATATATATATATATATATATATTTATATATATATATATATATACAAATATATATATATATATATATATATATATATATATATATATATATATATATATATGTGTGTGTGTGTGTGTGTGTGTGTGTGTGTGTGTGTGTGTGTGTGTGTGTGTGTGTGTGTGTGTGTGTGTGTGTGTGTGTATGGCCTTGTTGGATACCATAGGCTTGTTTTGACTTTAGATCTTGTTTCCCGTGTTTTTCAAGATTGCTCATAAGCTTTCTAGCAGTCTTTGTACTGATTTAAAAGCTTAATATTATTTAATTTTCATACAAAATCCCCCTCTAAAGCATTTCTAAAAATCTGCAGATCCACACACGCACGCACACACACACACACACAGGCACATATACACAATGCTAAGACACAAAGTCTTTGAATGTATGATTATTAGTGGGAATTTTATGGTCTTGCTCATAAATAGCTTTTAGGAAGAGATAATGAGGAATTGTGGATATGGTAAAGGGTTTCAGTAGGCTTTTTTTTTTTTTTTGGCGAAACAGAAATGGAAATGGCTGAGCAGTTACAATGTGTTAAATGTCACCCTTTAAAAGACAGTACTATTTAAACACTTTCAAGACTATTACTCGAACACTCATCATTAATCTCTCTCTCTCTCTCTCTCTCTCTCTCTCTCTCTCTCTCTCTCTCTCTCTCTCTCTCTCTCTGTACTTTCTGGTTTTTATAGTTATCTCTCTGTCTCTGGTTTTCATAGCTATGTGTAAATAAAAGATTCATAGCGTTTGCGTTTATATTCAATAGAGCTTCAGGCTCTAAAACTAACTTTACCTAATTCCCCAAAGAACCTATTACAGCAAAAGTTGCTCCCTTAAGAGATAAACATATGAAAATGCAAACGACATAATATCGTCTAATTAGCAATATGGGCGCAATGATAATCAAAGATGAGACGCAAAAGGTGAAATGAACTCACGGATTAGAGGGATAATGGTAATGACTATCCGGATTAAAAAAAAAAAAAAAGGTGCTTAATTAGTCAAGTAAAAACTTTGGCAGCTTCCAGGATTAGTTTTCTAAATACGCAAATGAGAGTCATTTTCCGGTAGGAATGGAATGGCGTATCTTTCCCACAACCGGTTATATAAACCTGCAACTACATGCATATGAATTCAGTGTGGCTTGTTACTAGGCAATTATGTTATTTTTTCGTTCATTCTTTTTCTTGTATCGGTGTCTTTTACTTGACACTTATTTTTTATAACTTCTTTCCAAAGTAAGCTTTGTTTTCATTTAACTTGATATTCCCTTAACTGTAATATATATTATATATATATATATATATATATATATATATATATATATATATATATATATATATATATATATATATATATATATATATATATATATATATATATATCGCTTTTCTGTAACTTTTTCTCATTCACTAGTTGCCTGAGGAGAGAGACAGTTTGGTCTCTGAAATATAGCCTTTATTTTCCACATTTTGGCGTTTCTATGGGCTCCCTTATATTTGAGGGATGTATGCATATATATGTATATATATACATATATATATATGTATGCATGTATGTATGTATGTATATATATATATTATATATTTATTATATATATATATATATATATATATATATATATATATATATATATATATAATTATATATGTATATATATACATATATATATATATATATATATATATATATATATATATATATATATATATATATATATTTATATATATTATTCATTAAGGCTGAGTAAAATATTTTTTTACATTCCCTCTCCAAACAAAAATAAATCTCCCTCAATCTAGTTCTGGATTTCCATACATAACAACTAATTCAGAGCACTTTATTTCCATAACCTATCATCATGAAAGTCAAAAACTGACAACCAGTCATGTAAGCAGGAAAATAATGAGGGCAAAAACACGTGAATTTGTTCCGCTCGCTTAAGCAACGAAATACGTGAAAAAAAGGTTCGCCTGGACCGACTACAAATCATCGTCCTGCAATTATGTTGTCGTAAGCCTGAAAACGCATGCTGGTACAGTCTGTCTTTTTGGCTTCCCTGTGATTATTACGTAAACACCAAACAGATACTCATGTTTTTGCGTGCTTGTTTATTTATTTAGCTTTCTTCTTCTCTAATCTTCTGAGATATTTGACGCAGATGCTCGTCACAACATGTACCAACACATCTTACATACAGAGTATCAGAAAAATCTTTTACTTTTATTTTCATGACTCTTGGTGGAGATTAACTCTCTACAATCCGGGGGATTTGATATTTGCAATAGGGATCAGGCCAAAAAATTGGTGGTAATCTTCTGAATGTATTCTTTTATGCCAAATTATTTATAAGGTTCCGAATTCCTACACAAGTTTTCCTTTTTTCTACAAAAAAAATAGTCATTATGAACGCCATTTTCTTATGACTGTCAATAGCTAGTCACCTTCATTCATTAACGAAGAAGCTTCACCTACACTGGCAGACTTACAGGAGGAATAACGAACTTAAATTGAATTGAATTGAATATAGAATTTGGCCAAGCACTGGGACCTATGAGGTCAATTAGCGCTGAAACCTTGCGGTTGCACTATGAATCAATTGTTAAGAGAGGCTGGAAAGTAAGATAGAAGAAAGAGAATATGAGAGGAGGTACAGTAAAAGAAACGAAAGGGACGCTGCAAAGAACCTTAAGTAATGCCTAATGTGCGCAGCACGAGGTGCACTGACGGCACTACCTCCCTACGGAGAACAAACTTAAATACAACTCCCGCCGCCAAAAAAAAAAAAAAATTACTAAAAGACTTAAATTTCAAAATGTACCTTTAAATTCTTGCGAGAGAGGGGGGCCGGGGTTCAAAGCAGGAAGTGCAGGAATTCCTCCAGGCCAAAGGAAACTCGAGAAAATTTGATTATTTTTTCATTTCCTTCCAGCTCTGGGCAGATTGGAATACTAAGAATGTCCAACAATTCTTCTGGATGATATTTCACTGCATAACGCAATCAGCTTGATGATAATAAATGAAAACTTTGAAGAAGCACTGAAAGTAAAAAAAAAAAAAAAAAAAAAAGTAAAAACACGCCGAAGTTTTTCGGCGCAGTCGAGTTTTCTGTACAAAGTGTAATCAAGGCCACCGAAAATAGACCTATTTTTCGATGGTGTCGGTATAATACTGTATGAGCCGCGGCCCGTGAAACTTTAACACGACCCGGTGGTGGCCTTTCCAATATCGTTGCCAGAAGCACGATTATAGCTAACTTTAAACTTAAATAATATAAAAACTGCTGCGGCTAGAGACCTGCAATTTGGTATGTTTGATGATTGGAGGGTGGATGATTAACATACCAATTTGCAGCCCTCTAGCCTCAGTAGTTTTTAGGATCTGAATGGGGACAGAAAAAGTGCGGACGGACGGACAAAGCCGGCACAATAGTTTTCTTTTACAGAAAACGAAAAGATGCTGGATTTCTAACAAAGAATAAAAAAATATAACAGCAGTAAGAATTCTACTACTACTATTATTATTATTATTATTATTATTATTATTATTATTATTATTATTATTATTATTATTATTATAAAAATAAATTGAAGGCAACCATCAATAAGAAAGGCTAAACTACAGACTGGGGAACAGGTAATTTGGAGTTGAAAACCCAAGCCCTACTCCTTTTGGTCACCTAGACACCATCCAGCAAGGCAAGAATTTTATGCATATTTTCAAGGTATTCTACATGACTGAAGAAATAATTGCCAATGGTCTCATATGTAGGAACTCATCTGACATTTACTGGGTATTTCCTCTCACCAAGGGGTCCACAACCTTTCATTAGGTGCTCATCTGCCGTATTGAACGAAAAGGTTTGAATGAGAACGACCGGCTATTCTCAGGAGAAACAAGTTGAAAGGGTAATGTGGTTCTTACAATTACATATTCACACACACACACACACACACACACACACACACACACATATATATATATATATATATATATATATATATATATATATATATATATATATATATATATATATATATATATATATATATATATATTACATATATATATATATATATATATATATATATATATATATATATATATATATATATATATATATATATATATATATATATATATATATATATATATAAGCATTAAGCTACAAACGTCCTTTAATATCCAATTCGCTCTACCTCGGAAATAATATATTTTCATATATGTTACCGAAGTTCGTCGTCCCGTGGGCTCGAACCAACGAAAGACAAGAACTCAGGACTACAGTGACACCTTTACCCACGCGGCCAACAAGTGAGGTATAAGTTGATACCGGCTCCCACCTACAAATCCCCGTCGAACTCAGGTATTTGTATTTAAGTCATATATATATATATATATATATATATATATATATATATATATATATATATATATATATATATATATATATATATGTGTGTGTGTGTGTGTGTGTGTGTGTGTGTGTGTGTGTGTGTGTGTGTGTGTGTAAATTATATATAAAGGATAAAGAGTCAGACATTTTAGCTGCCTGTTTAGGTCAAGTCTCCTGACTCCTGACAGCACCATTCGAGAAGATCCTTTGGATCCTGTCAGCTGAGCCCTTTTGGGGGTGTCACGGAAATGTCCTTCCGTGATGACCTGGAGCATTCAGGTCATCACGCCTGAGTTAGTGTGACACTAATGTTTTATTCCTTTCACCAGGCTATTGCTTGAGTGACCATCGTCGACATTCTCACAAGGATCATTTTATCTCCTTTTTTTTTGTGAATGAGCAGAAAAGATCCATATCATACCTCCAACATTTCACTTAAACCATCCTTTCTAAATCTGAAGTACCTCTTTGCTGTCAAACAGAAACATGATTTACTTTTAGCCTTGAATTATAATTCCTGCATTCAATTTAATGGCGCCCTTCTATAGCTGATGCATTTGTTTGCTGTCAAAAATAAACATGATATATCTTTACCATTAAAATTGCTTTACTTATACGCTCAGAATAACCTTGTGAAAATACTGCTAGTTATGGAAAATTCTCGTGAAATATAAATCACCTGACATTTTGCTGAGTTACTGCAATATGCCTTGAAGCGAGGAAATATGTTGTGAACACGGAAGCACTAAGCAAAAATCAGAGAGAGAGAGAGAGAGAGAGAGAGAGAGAGAGAGAGAGAGAGAGAGAGAGAGAGAGAGAGTTTCTTATTCTTTTCAGCAACATACTTGAATGAATAACCGTGTGGCTAATCTTTAATTCTAAGGTGGTATATTCAACCAAATGAACGCAAGATCCTGATGAATGTGAATGAAATAAGAGGATAGATTTTGCACAATCTGGCAAAAATAAGATATTGAAGATGCATTCAAGAAAATTTCTTTTACCAATAAATAACGCTTCTCATGAAATATATCAAAAAGAAATAAAATTTTCACACTTGCTGTCGTCAATATTCTATAATTTTCACAGGTCTGCTACAACAAATATTTCTATAATAAAACAAACTAAATGTGATAAAACTGATTAAACAAGCTAAATTGAGCTGGAAATCGCTTCGACTGAAAGCCACGGAATTAAAATGCAGGAAAAAAAATTTTTAACTTATGTGTCAAGAAGTTTATGTAAAGTTAGTAATACTAGGCATAATATTAAACACTGAGAGAGAGAGAGAGAGAGAGAGAGAGAGAGAGAGAGAGAGAGAGAGAGAGAGAGAGAGAGAGAGAGAATCTTTCGTTATAGTGGTTTAATATCTTTAATCGACTTAGCATAGACTCATTTTGCTTAAAACTTCACACTTCAAAAGGTCCAAATGATATAGGGAATAATGAATAGATAAATGCTTATCAATAACCATCTTTGCCTGGATCTTTGTCTCTAGTCTACTGATAATAACGAGGTTCGGTGGATAATGTAGGAATTGGATTAAAATTCGGTTTTTGTTTTATTACCTTTACCTTCAAATTAGTAACATATTACTTTAAATCGTTACTCGAATGAAATAATACACACCACCTGTGCGTTGACAGAGATATACGTAAAATTCAACTTAAAAATATATGTTAGGTATTTCATGCCCGATTTAAAGAGTTGTCAGACAGCGCAACGTTCACTTACGTTCTTGTCCGAAACATTTCCAAAAGGCGCTCAGGACTTCTTTGGGCCGTCGTACCCTGCAACCTTCATTCCTGTTTTATCCTTCACTGGAAAAAGAACCCTCCAAAGTTTCACTTTTATAAATGCGAATTTAAGATGAAGCCGTTATAATCATCAGCGAGACATCAACAAGCGAAGGCGTCGATAGCGTATCAGGAGAGCTTTTAAATTCATGAACCTCGACAGAAATCAGTGAGAAATAATGAGATTTCATCCTTCAAAGGAATCCATCAGCTTTTTCCATTTTCGTCGCGGGCTATTAGCGCGGAATTTAATGGCCACGGAGGTTCATTTCGTTCCTAATAGACTTTGATGTGTTACCTTTATCTTTGGCGGTTTTGGGAATAGAAATAAAATTCAGGCAATAAAGGGGACGTATAATAGACACTTCTTTTCGTATTGGTTGCATGATTTTAATGCCCCTTCCATTCAAGACATGATATTAGGTATTTCTAGAAAATCAAATAAATTATGGTCTTTCTGATTATCAAAGGGTTTTTTTTTTATTAGTTCCTCTGTAAACAAAGGACATTTTAGCTTGCGTTATGGAGAAGGAAGAGCAAAACAAACCACGTTTTTTTGGGTTATAGCAAAAAATGGACGAATATATTTAAAAAGCAAACAAAACTATCCTTTGTATTTCTTGATATTTTTATCACGGTAATGGCAAACCTTCACTGGTACCATTCACTTAAAAAAAGAAAAAAACAAAATTGAAAACTGAATGTTTAGATGATAATAACTTCGATGTCCAAAAATGTATTCCGAAAAGGCGTTGGGTACGACCACTGGAAATTTTCCTCACTGGAAATTTTCCTCACCGAAAAATTTCCTCACCGAGAGAATTCTTCTTAGAGAAGCGTGATCTTGGAAAGTCCCTCCTAATTATAAGGGGATGTTAGATTTCAAACTTTTACTGGCTTCTTAATTAGTCCCTTGAATTCCCTGTTCCCTCGGTAAAAAAAGCGAGTCTCCCATAAAAAATAAAAGATGAAAACGAGAAGAGGCCTCGCTTTTCTTATCGAAGTTTTTTCTTCTCTGAAAGAGAATATTCGACACTGGAATGCGAGTTTTTTTTTTTTATCCCGCATTCAAAACTTCTCTGAAGTATTTTTTTACTCAGTATAAACATTCTTTATAATAGTGGATTTTTTCATTGATCTTTTTATGAAACAAATACAAAAGACTCTCATATCAAAAATTGAAATTATGATAAATATAGTTTTCCATTTACCCTGCTTCATTTATATTTTCTTTCACGCGTGCATGGATTTTCGTAATCATCTGTCTTTTCATTTTTAAAAATAGCAAGACGTTGCCATTCTCTTTAAATACACACCCGTAATAATACCGGTAAATGAAATGATAACATATCCTAAATACCGATCGAATCCCAGATCTTATCAGATGTTTCTCAAACCAGTAAAACTTAAACATTTCTCATTTCTCAGTGGATGAACTTAAGTAACACTGATTCCAGCACATTTTTGGATGGTTCATCTCCT
>JANJGK010000023.1:42720836-42733336 GCA_039081455.1 Macrobrachium rosenbergii
ATGTATACACATATATATATATATATATATATATATATATATATATATATATATATATATATATATATATATATATATATATATATATATATGTATATACGTATATATATACACATATATTTATAAGTATATATATATATATATATATATATATATATATATATATATATATATATATATATATATATATGTATGTATATACGTATATATATATACACATATATTTATAAGTATATATATATATATATATATATATATATATATATATATATATATATACACATATATTTATAAGTATATATATATATATATATATATATATATATATATATATATATATATATATATTTATAAATATGTATATATATATATATATATATATATATATATATATACATACATACATACATACATAAATCTATACATATATGTGTGTGGGTGTCCTTGTGCATGTGTACGTGTAAAATGTGTCTTCCTCTAAGTACCAGTTCTCTTGAAAAGTCCTGACTAAACGAGATAAAACCGCTAAAGTTATAAAGCTCGTGTTTCACTTTCCTCAGTGATACTTTACTTTTCCATTTTTAATGAGGCGTTTGCTTAAAAATTTTACTTTACGTAAATAATATTGCCGTGGCTCGGGAAAATATTCTATTTCACAAGCTTTTTAGGCCGTCAAGTCAAAATCCTTGCGTGGGTTACAATATTGTAGGAGCTTATATGAATGCTTTTTATTTGATACCATCACTTTTTCGTGATCTTAAATGGAAAAATAAAGTCGGCAGGAGTATGTATGTATGTATATTGCTATATACAGGAAGCTTTTTAGGTTAATAACCTCATAATCATTGCTGAAGTTAGTAAAAAAAAAAATCTATGAAAATAATTTAAAATATAAAAAACTTGCCTTCACTAAATAAAATGAACTGTGTGGATTAAATGAAACTAAAAGAATGAGAATGAAGAAAATATTATATCTGAAAAATAACAAAATGTGCATAAATTTCAACAACAAAAATTTTATTTAATCCCTAAAATTTCTGACTGACATTCCGCCAACTACAACTGACATTTCATTGTCATGGAAGCTATGGTGGCCTAAAAAATGTAGTCCTTAAATGCTACATCCTTATTAAGAAAAAAGATCCTAATCTCTCACTTTCCCAAGTAAATATATCTTTGATTGACAACAAGCGCAAAGGACTTGAAAGCCATTTAAACATTTGCAAATGGCGGTCCTAAAACGAAGATCTTCAATCGTGAAGAAAATATAGGCTTTGGGAGAAAACTAGAACAAAGCACTTTCACAGCCACCTAAATGGGGACCTCGAGTGGCCATCAAGGCCAAAGCTTTTAGAGAACACCGAATTCGCGTACTTTTAGTGGCTACCAAAACAAAGACTTCTAGAAGCCGTCTATGAAAAGGTCTTGAACATCCCACACAAATACACACGGACACACACACACACACAAATCTCTATGGCCGTCAAGTCAAAATCCTTGCGTGGGTTACAATATTGTAAGAGCTGATATAAATGCTTTTTATTTGATACCATCATTTTTTCGTGATCTTAAATGGAAAAATAAAGTCGGCAGGAGTATGTATGTACGAGTATGTGTATTGCTATATACAGGAAGCTTTCGCCAACTTGAACAGTTGGCCTTTTCAGCCTGAAGAAGCCAACTGATCATTTTTAGTTTTCAGTAAAAGGAAACTGTTGTGCCGGCTTTTTTCTGTCCGCCCTCAGATCTTAAAAACTACTGAGGCTAGAGGGCTGCAAATTGGTATGTTGATCATCTACCCTCCAATCATCAAACATACCACATTGTATCCCTCTAACCTCAGTAGTTTTTATTCTATTTACGGTTAACGTTAGCCATACGTGCTTCTTGCAACGATATAGGATAGGCCACCATCGGCCCGTGGTTAAAGTTTCATTGGCTGCAGTTCCTCGTTGGAAGAGTCGGTAGAGTTGTCGGCTAGCACTCTGCTAGGCCCGAGTTCGAGTCTCCGGCCAGCCAATGAAGAATTAGAGGAACTCATTTCTGGTGATAGAAATTCATTTCTCGGTATAATGTGGTTCGGATTCCACAATAAGCTGTAGGTCCCGTTGCTAGGTAATCAATTGGTTCTTAGCCACGTAAAATAAGTCTAATCCTTCGGGCCAGCCCTAGGAGAGCTGTTAATCAGCTCAGTGGTCTGGTTAAACTAAGGTATACTTAACTTTTTTCATTGGCTGCGTCTCATACAGCATCATATCGAGACCACCGAAAGATACATCTATTTTCGGTGGCCTTGATTATACGCTGTAAAGAAAACTCGATTGCGCTGAAGAAACTTCGGCGCATTTTTCACTTGTTCTAGGTAACCCTTCCGCATTTTGACACCAGTATCATATTACCTGTCTAATAACAGCAACTAACACAAATCCGTCGAACATTGCCTATAATTGCAATATCGGCAAAACTATCACCTTCCGGCGAACACAAATAACGGGAAACATTCACAGATCACGTTTCCTTCGCACTGAAAGCTCCCGCATTATATGCCCTTATATTTTCGACAGCAAGATGCATGCTTTTATTTTTGGTAATGACCTCTTGCGGAGTTGGCTTCCCCATTTTCATGTTTCTTCTTCGCAAAGCTCCTAACTTTACGGAAAGAACCCTGGGGATTATAAAGCATAAGTAATGGCGATGATTATCGTAATAGGAATAAGTTTAATGACCCGGCCAAAGTTCTCGTAATCTCTGGGATTATTTCTATTTAGGTGAGGAATGAAGCTCATTTTCCTGCAGGAGCGAAATGGCGGGGCATTATCGCCATCAGGAATGTAAAAATGGAGGCTTTGGGACCTGAATTTATTAAAACTTTATCATGTGTTATCATTTGCAATACGACATTTCTGTTATTCTTTCAAGTTTGTGTGTATGTATGTATGTATGTATGTATGTATATATCTCTTACTCATATCGGGATATAACACAGGTCTTTCAATAGAAAGGCCTGAGATCGATCCCAATGAGAGTCAGAAATTTATTTCTGTTCCACACGTGATTGTTTGTTGATTACCTCTATGTATGTATGTATGTATGTATGTATGTATGTATGTATGTATGTATGTATGTATGTATGTATGTATGTATGTATGTAAGTTTCTTAATCGCAATTACAAAAAATAAGAAGTGGGTGCTTTTTATGGTCCTAAGGACGTTATGGTTGATATAAATGCTATGTGTTTCTTTTTTTTGGGGGGGAGGGGGACCATACGCTAATATCGCATAGAAGAAATATCTCTGAACATTATGACTGAAATAAACGAGTTATACTGCATTTTTCTTTTTTTTTCTTTTTTCTCTTTGTCCAAACTTTCAAGTCGTATATAAGGAATTTTTCTATTCCTGGTGACTTTACTCTTTATTCATCATCATTACTTAAAATGATGCCACAGTATTCCGTTTACAACAAAAGAAGCCTCTTTTCGAAATTACTTTATTTGTGGCCTCGCTAGCAGGATATAAAGCTTTTTTTACCTTCTTTTATAAATAATTCATGACGCAAGGAACTGAACCATTTCATTACCACTGAAAATAAATTATTAAATTACTATTAGTTACTGAGCTTCGACTGTTGTTGACCGGATTTAGAGAACTAAACTTTAGTGAAAAAGAAAAAAGACTATTATTATCCACTTCTGTGACAAGTGGAAAGATGATATTCACGGACGAAAATAAGAAAATGAAAAAGGACAGTAACACAGGGTTAGGATTCTTTCGCTAATTACCGACAAAGTTCCTGTCACACTGAGGAGGAAACGTTGAAAAATAACTTTCTATAAATAACTATCTTTCTATAAACAGCTGAATTTCAAATAGTTCATACTGCGCAATACAAAACTCATCAAACTAGTATGTTTAAATTGGCAAAATTGAACAGAAGATACAAGGGTGACAAGTCTTTAGGAATACATCGTGTTTAGAAAGCGAGTGAAAAATCTATAGGAGTTAAAAGACTTTTTTTTTAGATAGAAAAAAAAATTGTAAAAATAAAAAGAGGCTAAAGTAGCCTAACATAAACCAACAGTCTTGTCAGTGAAAAATCTATGACTTTTAGCAGTGGGAGGAATTACACTACAACAAAAGGGAAAACCAAAGATAAAATTACAATTAATGGCAGGTTTTTTTTTCCCCTGCTAGTTATCCGACAAAATGGAAGGCGAGCTGGGGAGATGATCCCGCCAGTGAAAGGTATCCTGATTATAAAAGTATATGATTTCATATTTTCCAAGGGCCCTTAATTAAAGCCTTGTTTTTTCCTTGGTTGCTCCGAGAAGACACAGAGCTCTCCTTTAAAAAAAAAAATACTTAGCAAAAGGATGGGGAACAGAGGCCTCGTTAGTTTGTCACAAGTTTTATCTTTCTCCAGGTAATAATAGAAAGTGATAAGGGTATATACATTTTCCATTTCTTTGGCCGGCGGGAAATTCCTTTATTCATTCCCGACAAGTTGTCTTTAGTATTCTGAACATCCTTCAAGATCTTGTGTTCATTGTCCATGTTATATATATATATATATATATATATATATATATATATATATATATATATATATATATATATATATATATATATATATATATATATATATATATATATATATATATGAATTAGGACTGATTTAAAGTAAGTAAAAAATGAGCCGAAGTTTCTTCGACGCAATCGAGTTTTTGTAGTTTTGTACAGTGTATAATGCTATATGAAACTCTCAGCCACGGTCCATGAATCTCTCAACCGGGCGTGGTGGCCTGTGTTGCTGCATTCCCAGAAGCACGATTATGGCTAACTTTTACCTTAAATAAAATAAAAATTACTGAGGCTAGAGGGCTGCAATTTGGCATAGTTGATGATTGGAGGGTGGATGATCAACATACCAATTTGCAGCCCTATAACCTCAGCAGTTTTTAAGATCTGAGGCGGACGGACAGACAAATAGCCAACTCAATAGTTTCCCTTTGCAGAAAACTAAAAAAAAAAAACACGTGACATATCAAGAAGACTTGGAATTGATAATATAAGTAATAACAGTAGGCCTAATGTTTTGTCCTTTACATAAGATATTAAGATAAAAAGATGTATGCGTCAAATAAAAAAAGTACTCTTCTCCATGCTGTAAATACGGTTGGTATTAAGCATATAAATCATCATCGTTACCCTTATAGCATCTGGCTGCAGTTTTTAATGTAATTGCGAAAGTTATAATTTTGTTCCGTGTAATGCAATTCCGAGAACGGAATGGGAAAACTTTAAGGCGGGTGGTCAGATCGCCCATAGAGGGAGCAATAGAGCTTCCCATTTAAAATACATAATCTATAAGCACAATTCTGGTTCGAGACATACTGTGCAACTTCCCTGCTATCGTCTGAGTCTAGATACATTTCCAATAACGTTATGATATTGTTTTTTATGTATGCTGGTAAGTAGGCAGAATAGAATAGAATATTGAATTTTGGCCAAAGTCAAGCACTGGGACCTATGAGGTCATTCAGCGCTGGAAAGGAAATTGAGTAGAGAGGTTTGAAAGGTGTAACAGGAGGAAAACCTCGCAGTTGCACTATGAAACAATTGTTAGGAGAGTGAAGATAGCAAGATGGAAGAAAGAGAATATGAATGGAGGTACAGTAACAGGAATGAAAGGGGTTGCAGCTAGGGGGCCGAAGGGATGCTGCAAAGAACCTTAAGTAATGCCTACAGTGCACCGCATGAGGTGCACTGACGGAGCTACTCCCCTACGCGGGGTATGCAGGAAGGTACATTAGTTAATGCCGTAATGTTCAAACTGAGCCTGAAAATCGGAAGGGAGAGTGGGCAGAGACATAGGAACAATAAAAGAAATAAGAGGGAAAACTAAAAAAAAAAAAAAAAAAAAAAAGCATTTAAAGCACACGGCATAACCCAGTTATGGGATCTCCCATCCAGACACGGCATCAATATCGGAGCCTAGATAAGAGAGCATTTTACACACGGGTCAAGTAAATATTAACCCGTGTTTCGCCGTTATAAACGAAGCTTTTAATTGGTCTGTCTCCCAACAGTCTTATCAGAAGGGGGATCTATTTTTCGTCATTAGAAAGGATCTCCTATGACGAGGGAGCCTTTCTTTCCTTTCTAAAGAGAAAAGGAAGAAGAGAGAAGAGAGTAATTACCGGGAAACTTTTTTTTTCCACCTGCCGTAATCAGATATTGTTGTTCATTAAGCTCTCACAAAGTTGAGGTCCCTTCTTTAACAGGGAACTGGAAATCGCCAAGAGAAAAATCCCACCCTCTCCATTCACTGGAAAGTTTTCTCTCATTCGGCCCGACGTTCAATTGATTCAGAGATTTATATGTATTTACCCTGACACGTGTCGAAATTTATTGAGAATGTAAGCTCAATGTTGAACTTGTTCTCACACAGGCACGCTGTTCCGTGGAAGTAAGGCTTCCAAGTTAATGTTTTTATTAATGTTTATTTCATGTGAATGCTTTCAAATTTTTAATAATGATAATAATAATGTTCCAAACAGAACACTATGTCGTGTATTTTTGCTGTGGTTAAAGAGCCACCTTTGTTATAATTACGAATTTATAGATGTATTTGTTTGAACATTTTAATAATAATAATAATAATAATAATAATAATAATAATAATAATAATAATAATAATAATAATAATAATAATAATACTCTTCTGTATTTGTTCTCTAAATTCCTGTTAACTTTTATAGATCGGGAAAGGACTCGCCTTTGAACTTTATCACTAGTCGAGATGCATTGCTGAGGTGACGCACTTGTGTCAGTAAAGATATTTCATATTTCAGAAAGCCAAAAATCGCGATACATAACTGTTATGCAAGCACAGTACTTCAGAATGCTATATTCATGGAAACTTTTATTCTGTATGCATCACATGAATGACTGACACTACTAAGTTACTAAGTTTTCTATGTTATATATTTTGCAACCTTTCTTATTTCACCTATGTGACTCACCTCTTCTGTCTACCTCCCATCATTCGAAATATTTACTCCCAGATGACTTGTCAGAATCTCATGCTTTCGCTGTGTCATCATTCACATTACCGTTCCTGGTTCCAAGTTTACCCTCATGGCCCTGTTCTTGCCCCCACTAACATTCAGCTTTCTCCTCTTTGCAAACACTTTCAGAATCTTTTGCTAATCTCTGGAGTTTCTCACCACAATCCCCAATCAGCACTGTGTTTTCAGAAAGCATCAGCCATTCACAGTCCATTCACTCCCCATCTTCTAGTCTCACAGCATTCCACTACATCTGTCCTTTCTCTGGTTACCTGTATGTACCATTCTATTAATAAAGATAACAAAAAAAATTATTTGGAGACATACACATGCGTGTCTCGGCTACATTATTAGATGAAACCAGTTATTCTCCTTCCTAAAATCTAGAGCATTTCCTGCACTCATTATATAAAGGTTTTATTGAGTTCAGCAACTTACTGTCTATATCATACATTTTCAACATCCACTACATAGCCTCTCCTAGTCCATGCATGCAACATACATCCTTTTCTCTTTATTTTCAAACTTGTCACATATTTTCCAAAATAAACATTTGACCCATACCCCCTCTTCCTTGTTTAAACCCCCACTGTTCTTTTCATATCAATCCCGCTGTCACTCGTCATTGCTTCTTAATCAAACTCTAAGACAACTTATGCCCCATATCTTAGATTCCTTTCCTTTATATATATATATATATATATATATATATATATATATATATATATATATATGTATGTATGTATGTATATATATATATATATATATATATATATATATATATATATATATATATATATATATATATATATATATATATATATATATATATATATATATATATATAATCGTGTGCGTGCGAGTGAGTACGCAAGTATGTATTCAATAAAGTAAAGAAGAATCGAGCAGGCTCTACCAAAATCCTCCGGCGATAATCTTGACAGCATCAATCAAGAAAATCCTTCAGATCCTGTCGGCATAGCTCTTTCAGATGGGTCCCTGGAGGGTCCTTTTACGATGTCTTGGCTATTCAGGTCATCGTGTCTGAGTTAGGGCGACATTAATGCCTGATTCCCTTTTTCACCGGATTGATTTTGGTCTCTGACTACGGTGCAATAACATCCATTTCTTCTGTTCTTGGTACGACTCGGAATGGTGGGATTTTATGATAATCTCTGTAATGCTCGAGTCGCGATTGCGATGCCACCACAGGGTGTAGGAATGCGTCCACGTCCTTTGTTCATTTGTTTTTATTAGTATTACTGATATTATTATTTTTATCATCAAAATTTTCAGTATATTCATCTGGAATAGATCTAAAAGTCTCTCACAGAATATTGTGCCGAAAAATCAGGTGAAAAGCTGAAGGAAGGCAACATCAACAAAATAAATATGTCATTAAAGAATTGGTCTGCGAATATGATTGACATTTCTGCATATAATGTTAAGCGATACATTTTGATACGTATTGTTAATCGAACAACACGTTAAACGGACTGATCCAACATATTTTAAGTGCTTGAAAGCAGGTCAACAAACTTTGATAACGATAAAGACAACAGAGAACAGTGACATATGTATGCGCAGCACACAAGCCTGAGAGGAGTGCAATTTTTATGTATAACTGACAGCACAAATGACAGGGAGAGGTGACATTTATGTGCACAACAAAGCAGGGAGAAATGATAATTTTTTGTTCACAGCTCACTAAACAGAGAGGAGTGACATATTAGTAAACACTGATACAATAAACAGGAGAGGCATATTGGGTGTGCGCAGCGTGGTAGACAAAAAGTGACATGTTATGCACTTGACCTACATAATATAAAGGAATAAAATATTTGTATTAACAGAAAATTGAGGAGTAACGATTGACATCTTCTGTGTATTTAACGACACAACAAAGAAGATGGGTATATTTCTTGTACTGAACTTTTATACCAGAGAGGAATGACACACTGGTATCTAAAGAATATTAAACAAAAGAGAGTAATATATTTTGTGCATTCAGCAACACAATAAACTTTCCAATAAGGAGAGTACTAAAAAATTTTGTAAACTTAACAACATATCTGTCAGTTAGGAACGTAATCAACAGAGAAGGGCGAAAAAATAAACAGGAAACTATATTAGTGTAACTATATTAGTGTAGCAACGCAGTAAGCAAAGAATTGGCCTATTTTTAGCCGAGTACTTCCATCTCTGCTGCTGACCACACCCAGTAACTGACTGACAAAAACCCTGACCCAAGGTCTACAGACTTTGGCCTGACCCTTTATCTTTTATGAGCTGGAAGGGAAATTGACAGTAAAAGGTTTGAAAGGTGTAACAGGAGGAAAACTTCGCAGCTGCACTATGAATCAATTGTTAGGAGAGGGAGGACAGTAAGATGGGAGAAAGGGAATGTGAAAGGACGAACAGTAAAAGGAATGAAATGGGTTGCAGGTAGGGGCCGAAGGCACGCTGCAAAGAACCTTAAGTAATGCATACAGTGCACCACATGAGGTGCACTGACAGCCCTACCCCTTTACGGGGACTGTCTTGTAATGTTACTGTGGCTCTCTTGATTCTCTTCAAAGGAATGATATATACCCGCAGAGGATTGCTTTCGCAACTACTATATGATTTAAAAAGGGGCAATTGTCATTTCCTCATTTTGATATTAGGTTCTCGGATCAATTTCATATGATTTCCGGATTTGCTCAAACCTCATTGCAGAGGAATAAGACTGATTTTATTTATTTATTTATTTTTATCTAGGGAAGCTTTAAAAATATGTTATGTCACCACGACATAATTTAGGTTTATGCATATGAGAGTACAAATTTTAATCAAAATCGGGAAATATCTTGACGTCAAAAATTATGAATCAGGTAATCAATGCTTGGATTTCACGTTCTCAAGGCCAATTGAATGAACGAATTAGAATGATATAGACAATGATAAAAAGAGGAATTTCACAATGTTCTTGATTCAAACGACAACAAACAAGCATCCAGAACTGAACAACAAACGAAAGCTAATGTTATTAAAAAACAAAAAACAAAAAAAAAATTATCAGATGGAAGCCTACAGGAACATTAGTCAAGATAACATCAAAAGCCATTTTCTTTGCTGTAGATTTTCCCTTCTTGGGATAATTTATTGTTCGCGGGTCTTTATTATTCCTTGTTTATCCGGACCATATGAAAACAAGACCTTTTCATAATAGAAGAATGGGCAGGATGCCATATTGGGTTCTTGACCAGGGGCAGAAATTAGTTTATGACATAAATTTTTTTTCTCTGTATTAAACTGTGAATATTAGTTGTATAGTAAGCTATCTTTTCAGATTAAAATATTATTTTCTGATCTGTTCTACAACTACTGGTGATAAACCAGAAACTTTAATTGTTTGTCTGCCTTTACTGGTATAAAATCTGCTGGCGACAAGTACACACATATATACATACATTATATATATATATATATTATGTATATATATATGTGTGTATGTGTTCATATATATATATATATATATATATATATATATATATATATATATATATATGTGTGTGTGTGTGTGTGTGTGTGTGTGTGTGTATATACATATATGTGTGTATATATATGTATATGTGTGTGCATTTGTGTTGGGCTATTCCATGATTAAATTCTTCAGTAATAAGTCCTGTTATTAACAGGTAATAAAAGAGCATGCAAGACAACAACAACAACACTAATAATACTGATGAAAATTATTACGAAAACGGATAAACAACGTTAACAATTGTAATAATAATAATATTTCGCCATTTCCCGTTTCTACCTCCTTTACCTTCCTCGCTCCCTTCTTCCAAAATCACTCCTCGTGCTCTCGCTGAAAAACTGGAATTGTTTCCTCTTCCACCTTTTTTTTTTTTAACGCAGACTCGAAAGCCCCTAGCTTTTTATTTCATTATTTCATCCTGAATCGAACGCTATCTTCGTCGCGGTAAACAAATGCTCTTTCTCGCGGGATCTCCCACAGACGCTTTCTCGGGGATTTGCAGACTTATACACCACCGACAGCTAATATATAAGAATGTAAGAGCATTAACGTCACAGTGGGTGTTTTTTTTTGTGTGTGTGTTTCTTGTTAAAGGAGTATGAGGTTGAAAACTCCAGGAGGGAGGGTGGGTTTGGGGAGGAGGAGGAGGAGGAAGCCTTGGACGAGATGGTAATGTGGAGATGGGTGTGAATGCTCCATTCAGGCTAGGTTTTTACATGAGTGGCTATTTATTTGTGTTGAGTTTTTCATTCTTAGTTACTGTGCTGTCGCTGTTTTTCACTTTCTCGACACGTGGCATTATTATTCTTCAGAAGCTGTAAAACGATGGCCTTATGTTATTATTATTATTATTATTATTATTATTATTATTATTATTATTATTATTATTCTTTTCCACCCGCTGACAAAGAACGCTTAAAGGTATCATTATTTTTCAGTTTCGCGTTCAAGAGTGAATGAATGGATAAATCTGTACATATAATTTTTCAAATAACACGCTTAGATTCTTTGCATTTGATTAAAGAAGGATTTTAATATTTAATATTAAAATATATCGTTTGATATATTTCAAGAAACGTACTAAAACCTGGATAATGTAACAATTGATAAAGTTATTATTATTATTATTATTATTATTATTATTAGTAGTAGTAGTAGTAGTAGTAGTAGTAGTAGTAGTAGTAGTAGTAATTATAATAATAATAATAATTATTATTATTATTATTATTATTATTATTATTATTATTATTATTATTATTATTATTAATTAGCAGTAGCAGTAGTAGTAGTAGAAGCAGTAGTAGCAGTAATAATAATAATAATAATAATAATAATAATAATAATAATAATAATAATAATAGGGTCCCTCTGTGAATATTCAGACTAACAGACAATGACAAACCCAGTGTCCATTTCAATAATCATCAGAAGGACCACGCGTCATAATGATCTGTGGAATTAATGGCACAATTTACATGACTTAAAACATAATAAATATCACGTACATTGATACATTTTATGCAAATCTCATCTACATAATCCTTCATGTTTCTCTCACGAGCATTTCAGCTACATCACACTTCCATTTATATTGTGGCTGTAATCCTTTTGCTGATCGTGTGAATTCATTTAGACGAGTTAAAATACTTCAGGATTTCCTGAAATGTTGAATTTAGAAAACACGTCGCTGGGTAAACTGAAATGAATTGAATATAGAATTTAGGCCGCAGGCCAAGCACTCGGACCTATGAGGTCATTCAGCGCTGAAACGGAAATTGACAGTAAAAGTTTGAAAGGTGTAACAGGAGGAAAAACTCGCAGTTGCACTAAGAATCAATTGTTAGGAGAGGGTGGAAGGTAAGATACAGGAAAAAGAATATGAAAGGAGGTACAGTAAATGGAAC
>JANJGK010000023.1:42738336-42740836 GCA_039081455.1 Macrobrachium rosenbergii
CATGAAACTTAACCACGGCCCGGCGGTGGCCTATACTATATCGTTGCCAGAAGCACGATTATGGCTAACTAAATTTAACCTTAAATAAAATAAAAACTACTGAGGCTAGAGGGCTGCAATTTGGTATACTTGATGATTGGGGGCTGGATGAGCAACATACCAATTTGCAGCCCTCTAGCCTCGGTAGTTTTTAAGATCTGAGGGCGGACAGAAAAAATACGGCCAGGATAAAGTGCGGACGAACAGACAAAGTCATCTCAATAGTTTTCTTTTACAGAAAACTAAAAGCAGTTCTGTTCCCTCCAATACCACTTTTATCTACCTGTAACAACTCTGTAAGAAAATAAAATCGAGGACATCAATCCTGTAAGAGAAGAAGTAAGAGGAAAATTCAATAAGTCATTAAAAATTTCTTCATTAATTTTCCCTTTTACCTTCTGGTAATAAAATTTGCTTATGAGGACGATAGATAGAGAAAGAAGTACCCAGTGTTTCTTGCTAGTTCATTTACATTATCAAGTACAAGATTCGATGTATAGAAAAAAGAAAATGAAAACCTTTGCAATAGAAATCTAACATTTTTACAAGATGACCATATCCGGTTGAATTGTAAAATAAAAACAAATGATAAGAATGACTGAATGAAGTGAAGATATTGAAAATGAATATTAAGTGCATTTCTAACAAAATATGCCTCTATCTTCCCGCACCCACGGTCAAAATCCTCATTAAAACTCGCTTCTGAAAAGATGTTTTTCGAGATTGCAGCAGTGAAGGAAAAGACGTAGTATTGCAGGGTTCCTTGTTCTCCCTGGCCAAGCACAGCGAACCAGACTTCATTTCCTTCAGTGGACAACGCCTAAGTCTGGAACACTTCAATAAACTACTTCGAACGCAGTTCTCAAACTCCAAACTTTGAGAACCGTGTCTCCTGCATTTCCAGTGTTTCATCATAGTTCCAGCTGTAATGCTCAAGAACAGACATATATATATATATATATATATATATATATATATATATATATATATATATGTGTGTGTTGCTTTGGAAGTCTTTGTATCAAGAGGTCATCCTTGGCTTTGCAGTCCAGGATTTTGTGTCTTGCCTTTTGGGCTTCTCCTCATTGGTTGCTGCCCAGCACAGTCGACTAACTTTTAGGTACCTAATCCACTATTAAGGTATAGAAGGTAGAGTAAATTTTTCAAAAAAATTGACCTAAGTCGTTTGTTCCGCGACGTGACTGATTTTTTAAACTCTCACGTAGATTAGTGCAATGCACCTACACTCTAAGTTGAAAAGTGTTTTTTAAGTAGTCATTCATTGTTCAAAAACAAGCGGAGTTGGGGTCCTTATATATTTAAGATCAAAGGACTCAAACTGTGGTTTTTTCCATCTGATAAATATTTAATAATTTTATTGTTTACATTATATATACCATTAAATAATAAAGTAAATGAAGGATTCACGAGTATATATACACTTTAAAAACTCATTCCATCGAGTTGATTTCTTTAAAGCAAAACGAATAATATTGACTGCCATATAATCCCTTTATATTATTTTGCACGCATCACATGATAGGATTCTTCAAACCATGATAGCTGGCTGTTAGTGGAAAGATGTTTTTAAACATGCACTTTCACGAAAGTAATGCACCTAGAAACTTTTCTTAGTAATACACCTAGACACTATTTTTATAATACACCTAGAAACTATTCTTAGTAATACACCAAAAAACTGTTCTTAGTAATACACCAAAAAATTATTCTTAGTAATACACCTAGAAACTACTCTTAGTAATGCATCTAGAGACTATTCTTAGTAATACACCAAGAAACTATTCTTAGTAGTAATACTCTGAGAAACTATTCTTGGCAATACACCTAGAGACTATTCTTAGTAACACACCTAGAAATTATTCATAGTAATACACCTAGAAACTATTCTTAGTAATACACCTAGAAACTATTTTTAGTAATACACCAAGAAACTATTCTTAGTAATACACAAAGAAACTATTCTTAGCAATACACCTAGAGACTATTCTTAGTAACACACCTAGAAATTATTCATAGTAATATACCTAGAAACTATCCTTAGTAAGACACCTAGAAATTGTTCTTAGTACTACATCTAGAAACTAATCTTAGTAATACACCTAGAAACTATTCTTAGTAATACACCTGGCAACTATTCTTAGTCATACACCTAGAAAGTCTCCTTTGTCCAGGACGCAAAAACGAGGAACCTTAACAATTTGGTCCCCCGACAGTTGCATGACAACTAGCAATCCTAGACTGACAGTCAACAAATGGGAAGATAAGACTGAGATAACATTAAGATAATAAAAAGGAAAATAACGTTTCATGACTATGGGAACTATTACCTGTTCACTTTTATATTTTATTTACCCTACGTGTTAGCAGTTTATGGCGTTTTATGCAATCTTTGTAAGGTTAGATATTGTGCGTGGCTCTGTACAATTTTACTTGTACAAAC
>JANJGK010000023.1:42745836-42761177 GCA_039081455.1 Macrobrachium rosenbergii
CAAAATGATTTCATCGTCTCCTTCTGCAGTTGCTTTTGTTTCTTTATCCTGCTACCTGTCACGGTTCCATAAAATAAATTCGTACCTGTCACGGTTCCATTAAAAAAAATTCGTACCTGTCACGGTTCCATAAAAAAATTGTACCTGTCACGGTTCCATAAAAAAAGAATTTGTACCTCTCACGGTTCCATGAAAAAATTCGTACCTGTCATGGTTCCCTAAAAAATTTGTACCTGTCACGGTTCCATAAAAAAGAATTTGAACCAGTCACCGTTCCATAAAAAAATTCCTACCTGTCACGGTTCCATAAAAAAATCGTGACTGTCACGGTTCCATAGAAAAAATCGTACCTGTCATGGTTCCACAAAAAAATCGCGACTGTCACGGTTCCATAAAAAAAAATTCCTACCTGTCACAGTTCCAAAAAAATTCGTACCTGCCACGGTTCCACAAAAAAATCGTACCTGTACGGTTTCATAAAAAATTCCTACCTGTCACGGTTCCATAAAAAATAATTCGTACCTGGTACGGTTCCATAAAAAATTCCTACCTGTCACGGTTCCATAATCAAAACATCCACTGAGAGAGGAGAACATAAGGAGATGGAAAAAAAATCTAGAACATTCTTAAAGAGAATAATATTTTCAATGATAATTTATATAACTTAGTGACCTCTTTTTGTAATGAATGAGGAACTCTTCAGCTTTTTATGAAGAATAAGGAACAAAATAAAATCACAGAAATAGCGATCATTTTTAAAGGATTTCGTTTTAACTTTCTCTGTTATCGGAATCACACAGCTGTGATAGTTTCTGTCCAACTTCTAACTTTTTTTCGAACCCAACTTTCTCTCCTCGTTCAAGATATATGACTTATGGGTTTGTTAATATAAATGATAATAAAAAAAATATTGACATTTATTACTAATATATCGTGAAGGATTTGGCAACAAGGGCAGTTGGTCAAGTTTTAGCCTCGTGGTCTTTTTTTTATAGTATCCCCAACACTTTATCGTCCAGTTCGTCGTTTTCTTTCACCAGGATTTATCAACAACAACCATACCCCGAAATACGAGAGAATACCGTATACTAATAGACCATTTTTGAACATGAACAAAATATTAAAAACTGCTCTTTGCCTCGTTTAATATTGAAATGCGAGAAAATATCGAATATCGAAAAGCGAAAAACTATTTCCTGTTTGGTCCTGCAAAAGCGACGAACGAAAACCCTCTTATTCTTGTTTTATGTTTTGGCATATAGCAACAGTGCTGTGAAGAATATCACTTAACAATTATTTTCGGGTGAAAATCCCTAACCTGACAACATGCCTGCTCTCTGACCTACCGTTTTGGGAGAATAAATCCTGTTTCACGTCATGTAAATAAACAAGTAGCAATCGAGTTTTCTGTATGGCCGCTACAGTCGATAATCAAGCCCACCGAAAATAGACCTGTCTTTCGGTGGTCTCGGTATAATGCTGTATGAGTCACGGCCCATGAAGCTTCAACAACTGCTCGGTGGTGGTCTATTCTATACCGTTGCCAGAAGCACGATTATAGCTACCTTTAACCTTAAATAAAATAAAAACCACTGGGGCTAGAGGGCTGCAATTTGGTATGCTTGATGATTGGAGGGTGGATGATCAACATACCAATTTGCAGCCCTCTAGCCTCAGTAGTTTTTAAGATCTGAGGGGGGACAGAAAAAGTGCGGACAGAATAAAGTGCGGACGGACAGACAAAGCCGGCACAATAGCTTTCTTTTACAGAAAACTAAAAGACAAAAATCCCATGGGATCATTATCTAATATTTAAGTCTAATATGATAATTTTTTTCTCATGGCCAAATAATTGTTCTGCAGAAATTCCGGAATCCAGGAACTGTTTGCAGTAATTCCAGAATGTGTTCCAGCAGGTTTCCACACTCCGAAATCTCGTGTTTCACAAAATGAGAAGGAGAGAGGAAATGGTTCTGGATGAGAGAAAACATTTACAAGAAGGAAAGCAAGGGAAAATGATACATTAACAGTTGCACGAATGCCGCATGCATAATCATTTATCATGTACGCTGCGATAAACTAAAAGGTATATATTGTAAGACTTCGAAAATGAATGAAAACAAACAAGTAAAAAAAAATTTCAAAACGGTCCTTAATTTGCTTTAGGAAACAACATCGTTTTAAGAAATGCCAAGAAAGGGTTTCAATCTTAAGTCTGCCACAAAAAAAAAATTAAGTCGATTTTATATGGAATTGAAAGAATAGAGGAAAAATTTTTACTGACACTATCCAAAATGGCAAAGTCTTCCAAGAATCGCGATAAATTATCGGGAAAAACGAACACGAGGAAGAAGAAATATGGATGGAGGTCATATTGAAGAAGGAGAAATCTGATGATGAATCGACGGAAAAACCTCTCAACTAGTAGTTTCAAGGAGGAGGATCAGAGCAGAATGAGAAAGGAGACGCTCGAGAAGATTCTCCGAAATTAATTGTTTTAGTTTTCCGTAAAAGAGAACTATTTGTTTGTCCGTCCGCACTTTTTTCTGTCAGCACTTTTTTCTGTCCGCCCTCAGATCTTAAAAACGGCTGAGGCCTCCAATCATCAAACACGCCAAATTGCAACCCTCTATCTTCAGCAGTTTTTATTTCATTTAAGGTTAAAGTTAGCCACGATCGTGCGTCTGGCAACGCTGTAGGACATGCCACCACGGGCCGTGGCTGAAAGTTTCATGGGCCGCGGCTCATACAGCATTATACCGAAACCACCGAAAGATAGATCCATTTTCGGCAGCCTTGATTATACGTTGTACAGAAAACTCTATTGCGCCGAAGAAACTTGGGCGCAGTTTTCACTTTTTCTTTATGCACTGTCAAAAATGTAGAGAAAAACTGTCCTACATGATAATAAACCCACTTTCTACAATGAGGCCGTTAAACTGAGTCAGGAAATGCAGAGGAGGGTACAAGAGATTATCAGATCTTTTTACTGTATTCCACATGTTTTTTTGTTTTTTTTTATTTGCAAATTACTCCACCTTTCCTCTTTAATTGAGCTATTACGCATTAACTTTAATCTTATTATTATGCATTACACATTTTGGAGAAATTTTCATGATTTTAATGTACAGCAGTTTTTTACGGACTATCTTAAGCTGTGTGTCCAAAGGGATATTTAGATCCTTAGTTAATGTAAAGCCCCAAGAACTAACGCCTAAGAAGTGTTCAGCTGATCATTAGTATCCACATTTTATTGAGGTTCCAAGGTGATACCCTACCCAGTACCACAAGTCTTCAGTCTCCTTAGTTACTTATGAAAACTACATGAACTAGAACCAAAAAAAAAAAAAAAGGACTCCCTTTAGCTATAAATGCAATTTATTTACTGGAAAATCTGCCAAGATTTTGTGGAGCTATTCTTGATAACTTCAGCAAATAAGACAATTTGAGAAAATTCTCTTAGATAAAGATCATATAACAGTTGATATAACATTCACAACAGCTCCCACCCGCTCCCCCCCCCTACCCCGCCTCCACCCCCAAACCCCAACACACCCCAGATAAAACTAAAGCAAAGGAACAATTTTATTGTTCGTGAAATCTGAAGGCAAAGAAGAAGAACGTCCAGGTTGGAGTGTGTGTATATATATATATATATATATATATATATATATATATATATATATATATATATATATATATATATATATATATATATATATATATATTATATATATATATATGTGTATACACACACACACACACACACACACATATATATATATATATATATATATATATATATATATATATATATATATATATATATATATATTATGTATCAAATATCCCATTCATTATATAAGACAGATGCAGCTCAGGTTTAATCTAGTTTGCAACGCATCAAAAGAAAAAGAAAAAAAAAAGGAATTTTGGAATTTTGTCATCGCCATAAAAAAAAATATCAAAAGAGATTCCATAAATACACCTCTTTCGAGGGATCACGGGAAGTATAAAACCAATGGGAAGAAAAATACTGAAATAGGAATCTTCATACAAAGGACCCTTTCACGAAGGATCTTGAACGATTTTATCGACGTGAAAAAAAAAGGAAAGGCGATATTCGAGAAAGTTTTAGAAGTGAAAGGATATTGGAGAGAGAGAGAGAGAGAGAGAGAGAGAGAGAGAGAGAGAGAGAGAGAGAGAGAGAGAGTGAGAGAGAGAGAGAGAGAGACTTTCTCACAATGACTTGGCTCGAAAATTCTATTTCGATCTAAAAGACAGATGTTCCTCACTTTGCAAGTTGATATCCTTTCTGAGACTTACTTCAGGTGTTCTCTTGGTGAATAATAATAATAATAATAATAATAATAATAATAATAATAATAATAATAATAATAATAATAATAATAATAATAATTTCCCCGCTTCAATAACAGGATAAAATAGTTCAAGCTAAATTCAGGCTGGCAAAAGTATTTGTGTATAACATCAATTTAATAATAATAATAATAATAATAATAATAATAATAATAATAATAATAATAATAATAATAATAATTATTATTATTATTATTATTATTATTATTATTATTATTATTATTATTATTATTATTATTATTATTATTATTATTATTATTCCTCTTCTTCGGTAATAACAGGATAAAATAGTTCAAGTCAAAGATAGCCTGACAAAAAATAATTTTAACATAAAATCATTTAATGGCGGAACGAATCGAAAAAAGGTCGGCATTTCACTGCTTGCAACATCGTATTGGTGATAGCAGCGGATGAATAACACGCACCAATTAAATCTGTTTACTGCGCGAGCATGACATGTTAATGATATAAACAAGGGGAAATGGTCATGCGTAGTTCCTCTGGCGTCTACAGGGAAGGTTATTATTATTATTATTATTATTATTATTATTATTATTATTATTATTATTATTATTATTATTATTATTATTGGTTTTGTTAAACAAAATGGCAGTTTCAACAGCATTTATTTTATATAGTAAACGCTCAATTCGTCTTATTAATTGTTTTTGTTGCGCTGGAATGGTTGCAAGCAATTGACCAATATTCATATCCGGTGGTTTAGTGATGTGTAGGAGGTAGTTCTCGTTGAATTTCGACTAGTTTCGCCCTCCTCGTTAGGGCATCATTCAGGACAGGATCGCAGGATGCAATGGCTGTAATGCGTGGATTTTTCATCTTTTATCCTAACGAGGAGGGCGAAACTAGTCGACATTCAACGAGAACTACCTCTTACACATCACTAAACCACCGGATATGAATATTGGTCAATTGCTTGCAACCATTCCAGCGCAAGAAAAACAATTAATAACACGAATTGAGCGTTAACTATATAAAATAAATGCCGTTGAAACTGCCATTTTGTTCAACAAAACCTGTATTAAAGAAGGTCTTTTTCCTAATATTATTATTATTATTATTATTATTATTATTATTATTATTATTATTATTATTATTATTATTATTATTATTAATGTCCAGAGGGTACATACACTTTTATGGAATAAGCCTTGGAAGACAGTAATTTTCCCAGCTACTTCTGAAGAATAAGATGGCCAAAATAGGATTCAGGAAAAATCAAAGTTAAAAAAAAAAAATACAGAGGTCTGATAAAATACTATTAAACATACTAACATATAGCGTGATTATGAGAAGACATTCATCTGAATATGTTAGCTGAATAGATTAAAGATTTATAGCGCTATATCTCCAGGTAGCATACCAACCAGCCTGTCTGTGACATAGAAGTATCAAAAAGAGACATTGCCATATATTTGGTCTACAGGTTTAACAGTAAAGGGGATGAAAATTCTCTGCTACTTACAGCGTGTTGTTGTAACCCAGTTAAATATCATGAATGATTCCCTAATATTCCAATAGTCTGCACGATATCAAAGACGTTTAAGGTGATGGTTAAGTTTCATTTTGAAATAACGATTCGTTATGTGTCAAACTATTCTTTGTAAGGGAATTTGATTCACGCTCACAATGATTTACGGAAGGGAAGTGTATCTTTAAACGACGGTGCATAGAAGATTTTACAAAAAATAAATAAATAAATAAAAAACATTGATATCGTTATTTATTAAGAATGTTTTTACGCATCTTTCATGACGAAAATTTAATTTCTCTCTTACGCAGAGAAAACATTGACGTGTTGACACAATACGGAATGTTTTTTTTTAATTAAAACTACATCATATCAGATCATATCATAACTTCTTCATGAATATTTAACTAAGTCTCTAAATGACAATTATAACAACAAAAGAAGCATCCCCAATAAACTCTAGTGTAAAGACACACCTTCAAATCAACAAAACCAACTAAACCAACAAAAGAAACATCCCCATAAACCATAGTGTTAGGACGTACCTTCAATTCAATAACTCAATCATTGTCGAAGAGGCAACGATCGACGGTCTCCCATGATTTACTTCAGGGTTTTATCTGACGGTTTATTTCAGGGCGATCTTGAACCTGGCCCACTGCCGCTTCCTCAGGTTGGCAAATTCTGCGGATCAAAGGTAATCCGACACGTGCCCTGCAGAGTGATAAAGAGGGATTAAGTGCCCATTCACGCTACAGTTGAGTTAACCCAGTCAGGTCTTTTTGGTCGTCAGGAGGAAGGAAAAAGGAGGAACGGGGAATCAACGGTGATTGATGAAAGGAGCGAAGGATGGGACTCGACTTCTTTTGGGGTTCCTCTCGGCATGTGGTTACTCCATCAGGGTTAGGGAAGGAACGAGAGAATCACTGCAGTCACATACAGATACAGTCCAGACAGCTACATATGCGAGCACATTTTTTCTTTCCGATGAGGGGAATAAGTTGTATGGGGAGGTATGTATATATATATATATATATATATATATATATATATATATATATATATATATATATATATATATATATATATATATATATATATATATATATATATATATATATATATATATATATATATATGTATATATATATATATATATATATATATATATATATAGATAGATAGATGGATAGATAGAGAGATAGATAGATAGATAGATAGAGAGATAGATATACATAAATATGTATATATATATATGCCTGTGTATATATATGTATGTATAGAATTATGTGTATATATAATATATATATATGATATATATATGTGTGTGTGTATATATGCATATACATATACATACATAATATTTAAATATATATAGATAAATATATATGTGTATATATATACTGTATATATATATATATACAGTACATATTATATATATATATATATTCAGAATTCGTAAATATACATTAAAAAACCGCCCAACTTCAGTTTTATCACACTGAAATCTATAACACTCACCTGAACAATATCTTTACAAAAAAAAGTACCTCTCCAGAATGTTTCCAATCGACAGAATCATTACAATTGTTCATGTATAAAAAAAAGAGCTTTGGACATATTTCCCACCCGGTTCCAATACTTATGTTGATTAATTCTGGCAGCCAGCGTTTCATCACTTCCAGATATATTTTTTATTAAAGTCTTTGTATTTATGGAGAGTTTTTTATTTAAATGGATTTACAGTTGATGAATTTTTAAAAAAAATACTACTGACATTCATTTCTTTAAAGAAAGATTTCTGTAGAGAATGAACTATACCAACGCGTTGTAAAAGTAATAAAGTATCATTCATAAGAGAATGTATTTTTCAACTGCATAAACTATTTTTTTATCCTTTTTCATCAACTGAGAATTGTAAAAGTGATAAATTATCATATTTCTAATAAACTGTATTTTTTCAGCTGCATAAAATTATTTTTAGCCTTTTTCACCAACCGAGAATTTTCGATATTTCAAACAAAAAACAATATTTATTTTCAAAAATTTAACATACGAAAATTTGGGCAGCAGAATCGAAATGATTTTAAAATCTAAAAAAAAAAAAACCCTGAAAACTTTTAATGTACATATACATATACTGTGTGTACATATATATATATATATATATATATATATATATATATATATATATATATATATATATATATATATATATATATATATATATATAATATATATATATATATATATATATATATATATATATATATATATATATATATATATATATATATATATATATATATATATACTGTATATATAAACAACTCATACTAGTATAATTCAAAACTGCACGAACTTGCCTAATCAGTTTCCATAAGACAAAGAGCATTAAAGCAAGGCAAAATAATTTGCCTAAAGTTCATGTCAGTACCATTAAGGCCCATAAATATGTGGGGCACAAGGCTAATTATGACTTACATTTCACTCGCCATGGTGATCCTGGTTTTATTTCACCAAGGCATGAATTCCGTCATGCAAGTCTGTCAGGTGAAAATAAACCCCTTGTGCCTAATTGTAATTATACGGATATAAGATTACTTCACCTAAATGTTTAGATAGCGCTGCTGGGATTCTATGACATCGAGAATTAACAGCTATTCTAAGATAGTCAACGCTAGAAAATTATAAACAAGTAAAAAATGCGCCGACGTTTTCTGTACAGCCGCTACAGCATATAATCAAGGCCACCGGAAATAGATCTATCTTTCGGTGGCCTCGGTATATTGCTGTACGATGATGGCAAACTTTAACCTTAAATAAAATCAAAACTACTGAGGCTAGAGGGCTGCAATTTGGTATGTTTGATGATTGGAGGGTAGATGATCAACATACCAATTTGCAGCCCTCTAGCCTCAGTAGTTTTTTAGACCTGAGGGTGGACAGAAAAATGCGGACGGACAGACAAAGCCGGCCCGATAGTTTTCCTTTACAGAAAATAAGAAGCTATATTTTAATGATTAAGAAGATAGTGTAAAAATTGGAAATCTGTAAAATCGATTAGTCATCAAATTCAAGCTGAACCAGAATGCTTCCTTGAGCATTCACCGACCGAAAATAAACCTGCTCATAACAGAGGTTAATAAACGCAAACTGTTAACTGCCTGGGGTTTAAGTCTAATGAACGGGTCGCCTCACATAACACTTAAGGACCGTAAAATCTCCTTCCGTCTCTCTCTGAAAATGGTAATTGCCACGCAGCGACACGGAAGGGATATCGGACAATGGCGTACCACTTTTTTCCAGCTCTGCAGCGATTCTTCTTCTTCCCTACGAAAAGTGACCCCTCATTTTGTGACCCTCATTTGTGACCCTCATTTGAACGCAGGCAGGAAAAGGATGAGTTTCAATCACGGGGTGGTGATTAAGGCACTGTTTACACGGAGGAATTAGGCGTCATTTTCTGGGGCACTTTCCCCATTATGCAAGTGGCTGCTATTATCCGCACTGTTCTTTTCTTTCATTTTGTCATCATGGTAATGATGGTGATTGTCATTTTACCTTTATTACTGTAAATGCTGTTGCTGTAATTATCATTTTTCGACTTCAAGGTTTTGAAAACGGTGTAAAATATCATTGTAAATGCTATTGGTGTAAATATAATTGTAAATGTAATTTTCAACTCCATGGTCTTGAAAAGTGTAAAAAAAAAATAAGGGGGGGGGTGTCTGTAACCTCTTTCAGGTATGCACTCAAAATATTTTACAAAATTCCTGTCAGTGTCTTTAGAAACTACACCAAGAAAACATTTAATTAATTTAAAAAATCTTAATTCAAAAATCTTATAGAAAAATGCAACAGCATCACGATCAATCTCGGCTTCCGTATGGTAAGATTTGATGTTTGCTCTTTATTTACAAAAGTTCTTAATGAATTGATAATAAAATATCTAAAAAAAATAATGAGCTGGATTGGTTTACTCTTAAAATTCATTAATTTTCTTAATTAACTGAAATATTTATTTGTTAATTTTTAGTGAAAATTTTATAAAAACAAAAGTTAGGTGTGTTAATGGGTAGCCATCAATCACCAGCTCACTTATATTCATATAAAGATTTTTTTCTTAAATTATCGAGAAGTGATAAAATCAACAGAAAGCACAGTGAAACTAAAAAGAAAACAACCAGAAAAATTTATTTTAAAAATCCGAAAAGATAAGAGACTCATATTTGCTAAAACAAAACAGAGTCGTATATGTTTTTGGGTGGTGCTTTGAAAGCAGTTTCCCTTTAGTTGTAATAACAGTTTTGGTATTCATCAAACAACCAATCCCCAGTTGTATTTGAGTTTTGTTTTTTAATTCTTATTTTGCTTGGTTTTTCTATTAGTTTTGTTTTTCATTTATCAATGTCAGCATACTTCTCTGTGTAACCCTATATTGCAGATTAGTCATATTTCAAGCTTGCCTCGTGTAACTGGCTGTATATTTTAGATAATAATAATAATAATAATAATAATAATAATAATAATAATAATAATAATAATAATAATAATAATAATAATAATAATAATAATATACTCATAGTAGCATGAGTTCTTAAAAGGGAGAAACAAATCCACAGTTATTGAAAATGAGAATCGAGCAGATTCCCGAAAGTTATCTGTACAGATTTATCTTTAAACATATGTACATATACATAACTGTGGATTTGTTTCTCCAATAATAATAATAATAATAATAATAATAATAATAATAATAATAATAATAATAATAATAATAATAATAATAATATCTGGAAAGCTGAAAGGCGTTTGTGGATCATATTCGAAGTTGTACATATACATAATTGTGGATTTGTTTCTCCAGTAATAATAATAATAATAATAATAATAATAATAATAATAATAATAATAATAATAATAATAATAATAATAATAATAATAATAATAATAATATCTGGAAAGATGAGAAGCGTTTGTGGCTCATATTTCGAAGTTGTACATATACATAACTGTGGGATTTGTTTCTCCAATAATAATAATAATAATAATAATAATAATAATAATAATAATAATAATAATAATATCTGAAAAGGTGAAAAGGCATTTGTGGATGGCATTTTGCAAGTTGTAACAAAACCAAACTTAATTCTGCCTGGAATGAAGAAATATTGAGGTTATTTACCCTCACTCCGAAATGTGTTGCTTAACAATTTTCTCTCTTCCGATCTTTAATTAAAAAAAACTAGTTACAGACGCTTGACAATACACAGAATCAACTCGAGATATAAAAGGGGGGGTGGGGGCGGACTGGGTGAGTGACATACCCAAGAGCTTCCGCGAGATGAGAGAAAGAGTGCGTCTCTTGGAGGCAAGTTCGAGAAAATCTCAATGAGAAGTGAGATTGATTTGGAAAACGGGATTGAAGCAATTATTTTTGAGAGAGAGAGAGAGAGAGAGAGAGAGAGAGAGAGAGAGAGAGAGAGAGAGAGAGAGAGAGAGAGAGAGAGGGTGGGTACATCAGAAATACGCGGGAATCATTCATATTTTAAATTTTTTGATTTGGAAGTTTTTTACTCCTACATGAAGCATTTATCCACAAAATTGTTTAAGTAAATGATTAATAGTGTTTTATACGAGATAGTGAAAACACAAGATAAGATTATACTCTCATGGACCTATACATATCCGGACAAACTATGTGTCTATATTAATAAAGGCATTAAGTTTAAATGGTAGGCCATAGAAAAAATATGCATTTTATATAACGATGTTGAGATTACCTATAAGTATATATTAATTATAATTAAAGCAAAAATTTATATACAGTCAACTTGTTCTTCTATTTTTAAGTAACATTAATCTATGGAAAAATAAGCAATTTATTATATATAGCAGTGATCAGTAGAAATTGTATTATAGACAGCAGTAGAAAAATAGGTATTTTGATTTTCTTAATACAATATATACCCTATACTATTTACCATCTAGGGCAAGAAACATCTGCATAGTTTCAGTGAAGACAGGACGGAGTTAAATTGTTACTTACTCACTCATCACAGCAATATCTACAATCACGCAAACCGAAAACAAATGCTGATTATTTTTTCCTCAGTGAGAAAATTAACATCAGTTAAAAAAAAAAAACTTACCATCTTCAATTTTAAAATGTCAAACTTCGAACTGACATCCATAACCTCCACATAAAGTAACATATATATTATAAGCTATAGTTTTAAAATATATTATTAGTCTAATTCACTTTTTTTTTAGTGTATAAGTCTGGGAGTCCAGAAATAATGCAATAGAAAGCATTCTGTAATTTCGAAACTGAGATATGCCATCGTGAAACACTAATACACAAGTTACTGCAGTTTCAGAATGATCCTTCAATGTTTTCCACGAGTATTAGGGGGGTCCCCATTTGCAGTATCTGCAAAATCAGTAGTAAGGCAAGGGGAATATCTACATTTTTCTAAGGTTTGTACTTTTGCAGATACTGCAGTCTTCCGTTTTAGGGCAGTATTGCCGTCTGCACGTGAAATAGAAATATCTCCACATAATATATATAAAAAAAAAGGTGGGATGAACGTAACCATGGAGCCGTCTCGAGAAAAATATTGCAACACTGATAGTCGATATATTATGTGCCTCGACCAGTTATGTCCCTACACGCAGAATCTACCGGGTGTCTTTTTGCCGAAATTACGACCAATTCGGAACGTTTCTGAGTGAGTAACTACGACACAAATGTGAATGTTATATCTGTAATGGATTAACGATTGGCTCGCCAGTGCAGATACAATGAATACGACTATATCTATTTTTCATTACATTTCCCGACAAAAACGACGTATAGGTTTAGGCCTCAGCTCTTCATGGTTACCAGGAAACAATTCTTATAAATCTTTGGTCATACGGATCTCTCTCTCTCCTCTCTCTCTCTCTCTCTCTCTCTCTCTCTCTCTCTCTCTCTCTCTCTCTCTCTCTCTTTAGGCCTCAGCTCTTCATAGTTACCGGGAAACAATTCTTATAAATCTTCAGTCATACGGATCTCTCTCTCTGTCTCTCTCTCTCTCTCTCTCTCTCTCTCTTTAGGCCTCAGCTCTTCATAGTTACCGGGGAAACAATTCTTATAAATCTTCAGTCATACGGATCTCTCTCTCTCTTTCTCTTCCCTCCCCCCCCTCTCTCTCTCTCTCTCTCTCTCTCTCTCTCTCTCTCTCTCTCTCTCTCTCTCTCTCTCTTTAGGCCTCAGCTCTTCATAGTCACCGGGAAGCAATTCTTATAAACCCTCGGACATACGGACTTATCTCTCTCTCTCTCTCTCTCTCTCTCTCTCTCTCTCTCTCCTCTCTCTCTCTCTCTCTCTCTCTCTCTCTCTCTCTCTCATTTTAGTAAAGAACTAAGAAGCCAGTGTTCAATCATATGTTGCTTGATACAGGCAGAACATTATATTTATATTAGATAAATTTCGTATAATAGGTATTTTCCGTTTAATAATTTGTTTCACTATCCCCTCCAACTTCTTTTTTTTTCATTTATCTATTTATCTATTTTTTGCTTTGCTGGCTTTGATTTGTTTATCATTCTTTTGTCCATGCTTCATGAGTAAAGATACATTTCAGATGAAACGGTCTAACATACACCTAATCAAACGCAGTTTCAGTTTTCTGAATAGAAAACTATTGTGCCGGCTTTGTCTGTCCGTTCGCACTTTTTTTCTGTCCGCCCTCAGATCTTAATAACTACTTAGGCTAGAGGGCTGCAAATCGATACGTTGATCATCCACCCTCTGATCATCAAACATGCCAAATTGCAGCCCTCTAGCGTCAGTAATTTTTATTTTATTTAAGGTTAAATTCAGCCATAATCGTGCTTCTGGTAACGATATAGTATAGGCCACCACCGTGCCGTGGTTAAAGTTTCATGGGCCGCGGCTCATACAGCATCATACCGGGACCACCGAAAGAAAGATCTATTTTCGGTGGCCTTGATTATATACGATGTTGCGGCTGTACAGAAAACTCGATTGCGCCGAAGTTTCTTCGGCGCATTTTTTACTTGTTATGTGTTGTTGACCATAAATAATATATAAGGTGTTTTTTTTATTATAATAATGAAAGTAGAGATAATTCCAAAATCTCACGACATCGAAAAATTCAAATGAATAATTAGATACAGCTTCGCTAGCTTCTCGGAAATTTAAAAAGTCTGTAGAGAATTTTCCGTAGAACTTTCAGCTTCGGTTAATGGTAACAAGAGACGAAAGGACTCTCAAAGGCAGCGTGTGAATCTTTCAGTATATAAAAAAGAATAATAATAATAATAATAATAATAATAATAATAATAATAATAATAATAATAATAATGTTTGGAACTCTTTGTTCTCATCTTTTATAGATAATAAAAATTGTTTATATAATTTTAGATTTTTAATTATACAATAGTTTTTCACGACAATTGTGAATTTCTTAGCTATAATAATAATAATAATAATAATAATAATAATAATAATAATAATAATAATAATAATAATAATAATAATAATAATTTTGTTTTATTTGATTTTTCAGTGATAATAGTAATTCTTACAATAAGACTAAAATACAATAATAATGAGAATACTAACGACTGTGGAAAAAAAAATAATAACAATAATTATAATAATAATAAGACGCAATATCTTCCCTCGCGCTGTTTTTTTTTATTAGTCACCTATTGTCACTAGGCATCACATAATAATAATAATAATAATAATAATAATAATAACAATAATAATAATAATAATATCTCCTTCCCTTACGCTGTTTTATTGATTAGTCACCTATTGTCAATCGGCATCACATAATAATAATAATAATAATAATAATAATAATAATAATAATAATAATAATAATAATAATAATAATAATATCTCCTTCCCTTACGCTGTTTTATTGATTAGTCACCTATTGTAAATCGGCATCTCATAATAATAATAATAATAATAATAATAATAATAATAATAATAATAATAATAATAATAATAATAATACTATCTCCTTCCCTTACGCTGTTTTATTGATTAGTCACCTATTGTAAATTGGCATCACATAATAATAATAATAATAATAATAATAATAATAATAATAATAATAATAATAATAATAATAACAATAATAATAATAATAATAATAATAATAATAATAATAATATCTCCTTCCCTTACGCTGTTTTATTGATTAGCCACCTATTGTCAATCGGCATCACATTAAAATAATAATAATAATAATAATAATAATAATAATAATAATAATAATAATAATAATAATAATAATAAGACGCAATATTTCCTTCCCACACGCTGTTTTTTGGATTAATCACCTATTGTCACTCGGCATCACATAATAATAATAATAATAATAATAATAATAATAATAATAGTAATCTGACGCAATCTCTCCTTGGATTAGTCACCTATTATCAC
>JANJGK010000023.1:42763777-42773777 GCA_039081455.1 Macrobrachium rosenbergii
AAAATGAAAATTTTTACCCAATATATAAAAATTTTCCCAACGGACTACATGGGGATATAATTAGACCCTTGTCCTCACTAAGAAGAAAGGACAACTGTACTTTATCCGCGACAAAAGGGCCTTTCTCGATGACCAAATAACGCTTTGTAAATCAATGAGATGCAATAGCACAGGTTAATCAGCATTACTGTGGTACTCAAGGCACGCTACCACGATTTTCGGCATTCCTTAACATGTCCCCACAAAAGTTGTGCTAAATAGTTACAATATGCATCAAATTGAATGTCGGAGAGTGAAAGAAATATTGTTTAATTGGCCCAAAATTATTCTAGAAAGCCTGTTCGTGTGAACACAATACACAAAAAGTAATTAGGCACCAAAGTTTCACTTTGAAGCTTAGGATTGTGTGCAACATTAGAAGGGAACTAGCTGGTGCTTTACTGGATTATCATCTTTCATACTCTAGCAGCATTTAGAGCTTCAATAAGCCCTTAATTAGTTGATTAATAAATACTGGCCGCTAACGTATATTATATATATATATATATATATATATATATATATATATATATATATATATATATATATTATATATATATATATATATATATATATATAATATATATATAGTATAATATCAAATAACCGAGTCCATTACACAGGGAAAAGGCACAGAAATAAATAGATTAACTAGTAAAATTAAAAAATGCAAGGATATATATATAAAAAAAAAACTTGAACCAGGGTAAAAACAAACAAGCAAAAGATGCGCCCAAGTTTCCTCCGCGCAATCGAGTTTTCTGTTCGGTGGTAGCCTAAGCTACAGCCCATAAAACTCTTAGCCTGGCCCATGAAACTCAGCCACGGTCCGGTGGTGGCCTATGTTGTCGGTACCTATAGCGCTGCCAGGGAGTACGATAATGGGTAAATTTAACCTTATATGAAATAAAACTACTGAGGCTAGAGGGCTACAATTTGGTATGTTTGATGATTGGAGGGTGGGTGATCAACATACCAATTTGCAGCCCTCTAGCCCTCAGTAGTTTTTTAAGATCTGAGGGCGGACGGACAGACAAAACGCCATCTCAATAGTTTTCATTTACAGAAAACTAAAAATCGTGAAACGTAACTCCAACGTTAGAATTTTTCCTTTTCCATCTGGCTTTTTTAAACGTTGAAGATAAAAAAAAAGTATAAAATAAAAGAAAAACGAAGCATAACATCGCGTTGGGGCTGGCAGGCAATTTCCCAGGAAGCCTCTCATGATCTTAGATATCGAGTCCCACTTAAATCAGGAAACCGATTTCGGTTTTAAGGCATAATGAGCCGGAACCGGGAATTAAAGAACGTCAGATTTACTATGGTCTTACCTTGATATATTTCACTTTTAGATTTTAACCAAGATCTCCTCCATTATTATATTATAAATGCTAGATCTAATGAGGTCTCTCTCTCTCTCTCTCTCTCTCTCTCTCTCTCTCTCTCTCTCTCTCTCTCTCTCTCTCTCTCTCTCTCTCTTCCTGCGGATAATCTGAATTGATGAATTACTCTCTAGCACTAAGGAGCTCGCGTTTGGAATTTTAATGATTTTCAAACTAGTAGTTAATGAAGAGTTCGTGGAATCACATCCACGATAGTTTGAGGAACTGAAGAACACTTTATGAATTTTAAAAAAACGCCTTCGATGATTACGTAGACATATTTTTAAAAAAATCGATACAGCGTATATCCAAGGCCACCTAAAATAGATCTATCTCTCGGTGGTCTCCGTATAATGCTGTATGAGCTGCGGCCCATGAAGCATTAACCAGGACTCGGTGGTGACCTATCCTATATCGTTGCCAGAAGCACGATTATGGCAAATTTTAACCTTAAATCAAATAAAAACTACTGAGGCTAGAGGGCTGCAATTTAGTATGTTTGATGACTGGAGGGTGGATGATCAACGTACCAATTTGCAGCCCTCTAGCCTTAGTAGTTTCTAAGATCTGAGGGCGGACAGAAAGAGTGCGGACGGACAGACAAAGCCGGTACAATAGTTTTCTTTTACAAAAAAATAAAATAACTATAAGCTGATTTGAATACGAATTTCTGCTTATGTACCTGGTTGATTATTATGCTGGGAACTTCTAGATTTATTGGTATTCATTCCATTATTATGTGATATTCTGGATATGAAACAAGACTCTCTCTCTCTCTCTCTCTCTCTCTCTCTCTCTCTCAATTCTGAATTTATGATATGGAATTTTAGAAGAATTGTAAAACTTGTGCAAGTGGAGGTTAAGATCTCTTTCACGTTATAGTTTTTTTTTATAATACAGAACTAACTGATGACGTCACAGCCAGCTGTTTTCAGATTTAGCTAGTGAGGACTCTTATCAGACCTTATTTTGTTAGTCAGGGATCCCTTCTTTATTCACCAGCTATACATTTTTTAAATAAGGTCGTAAGTTTTTAAAATAAATGCACCTTCAATTTTTGTGAATAAATACACATTCAATTTTGTCTTGAACTCAAAATTTCGCATGTTTTTTTCGTTCCTGACACAACTAACGAAAAAGTTTGTAAATGGATAACATTAAGAGTGTGAACTACCAGAGATGGATAACATTAAGAGTGTGAACTACCAGAGATTCTTATTTTTGTTAACATATTCAAGATCATTTTTGTTTTCTGGTCTATGTTTGAATATTTATCAATTGCTTTACCGGTTCTCTTTTCTTTGTTATGCCTCATTCATATCAATTATACCAATTCTTCAGTTTCTTCCTTGAGTATGCATTAACTGTCCTTAACCTAACGGTGTTTTTTTCAGGTCTTTAATCCGCTAATTTTAATTAAAAAAAACGATAAGCAGATTACCAAACTGAGAGATATTTACACTCCACGTAATCCTCATCATAATTTTTACTCTTATCAGAATGGTGAAGGAAAAACGGATTATTTTTCACTTACTTTTTTGAGGGGAAGAGAGAGAGAGAGAGAGAGAGAGAGAGAGAGAGAGAGAGAGAGAGAGAGAGAGAGAGAGAGATCATGCACTCCAAAATTCTGCTGGTATCGGAATGAAGACGGAAAAAAATTTAAAGAAAGAATCTATCCATTTTTTTTTTCTTTTTTTATCAGGACCAAAGTTTTCACAGTCCTCTCCGGCTACTTGCCCCGTCGAGGTTTTGCTCTTTCATCTCCTTCGGGTTCTTTTGATGCCAAGTTTTATATCTTTTCCAGGCCATCTCAAAATGAGATCCTTTTTAGACCGTTCCCCCCGGTTTTCTCGGAGAGGGTATTTTGAATTTCAGGAATTCTTTTAATTGGACGGTTATTTTTCGTACGATAAGGCTTTTTGCGTCCTTCTTTAAGTAATGATTTGCATATGGATGCATGCATACAGATATTATATATATATATATATATATATATATATATATATATATATATATATATATATATATATATATATATATATATATGTATATATATATATATATATATATATATATATATATATATATATAATATATATATATATATATATATATATATATATATATAATATATATATATTTATTTATATATATACAGGTATATATATATTCATATATATGCGTGTATGTGTTGTGTGTGTGTGTGTGTGTGTGTGTGTGTGTGTGTTTGAGTGTGCATGTGTGTGTCTAAAAGTATTTAGTTACATATGAGAATGGGTAAGCATCAAGCAAGAAACTAAATTCTTCACGTGAATAAACAGCAAATATAAAAATGCGATGCATTTTTCTGAACCCTGTGTGAGAGAGCTATGGGCCCCATTAAGCCGCGAGAAGCCATTAGAGTGAGAGCGGAGAGCTTTAATTACTATAATCACAAAGACTGAAAAAACACCAAACATTTATGTGCGAAACTAATTACATATATATATCTTTGAAGCCTTAACGATAATTGTAAATTCTTTTAGGCTCGAAACCTATGGAAAAATGGTCAAAAATTAACGCTAATGCTCTACCCTTTTCTCTCTTTTTTTCTAATTTTCCCATAAATAGACAAATTAGTCATTAGCATTGGCACGTGCCTGGAATTAAATTACCAGACAAAAATTGAACCTTTGACAGATCACTCTCAACTCTTTTCCAAAGCTTTTGGTCGGTGAAGTGTGAAAATACTCTTCATTGCCTACACGTGTCTGCAGTTTTGAGTCCTCCAATGCTCCAAGGAGATAATTCGCGCCCTTGATACTTGGATCCCTCAAAAAAATCATCATAATCACCTCAAAATTCGGAAATATTTCCTTTTTATCTCTCTATACTTGTTGCCACTGAATCAAGGCAGCCTAATTAAAGGGCTGTCTTTTAGTTTTCTGTGAGAGGAAACTATCGTGTCGGCTTTCTCTGTCCGTCCGCACTTTATTTTGTCCGCACTTTTCCTGTCCACCATCAGATCTTGAAAACTACCGAGGCTAGAGGGCTGGAAATTGGTATGTTGATCATCCACCCTCCAATCATCAAACATGCCGAATTGTAGCCCTCTAGCCTCAGTAGTTTTTATTTTATTTAAGGTAAAAGTCAGACAAAATCGTGCTTCTGGCAACGATATAGGATATGCCACCAACGGGCCGTAGTTAAAGTTTCATGGACCGCAGCTCATACAGCATTATACCGAGACCACCGAAAGATAGATCTATTTTCGGTGGCCTTGATTATACGATGTAGCGGCCGTAAAGAAAACTCGATTGCGCCGAAGAAACTTCGGCGTATTTTTTATTTGTTTAATCTTGATTAGAATTTACTCCATGATAACTGATACCCTTTTTTCTATACTCTATTCTTGAGCAGTGGATAAACAACAGTGTTTCAATTACAAAGCTCAGAAGGTCGCAACAGAATTAAAGACTAGGGTGTGAAGGGTTATATTAAAAGGAAGTCAAGGTATTTAAAGTTTTTTGTAATTACACCAACACCTTGAGCTAGCAATGGATAATAATCTACATCAATAAAATTACAACTTTATGTTATTATATATTAAAGTATAAACATTTAGTTCTGATGAGAGAAGCAATCTCTTTATTTAATTATTTAGTGAATCAGCTATATTCTCACTGATGCTGTTATCCATTTTAGCCTGATATCTAACTTTCTATAATAAAACTCCATTTTTTTTTACGTTACCTAAGTCTACATAGAGGAAGATCTGGAGCTCTGATATTAGCGCCTTCTTTGCTCTTACAAGCAAGAGAGCTGACACTCCTCGGTGATTCTCGCAGTTATGGATATTCTTGACTGCTTTAGTCGTCATCACTTTGAAAAAGAAACACAACAATAAAATATCTCTTCACAATAAGTGATAACTAATCGTTTTGGTCTGAAGGTGGGCCATGTAAAGCAAAAGATGGCTGAGCTCATTTGTGAAATGATCAATTCGCTTAGGAACATTTGATCCCCGAGGGCTAGTACTAAAGCACGGCGAAACAGTGATTCATCTACACAGTTTCGCCGTGTTTAGTACTAGCCCCTGGGGGGGGGTCAAGTGTATTGCCCTTAAAGATTTTTTTTCGAAAAATCTTTAAAGGAATTTCAAATTTTAATGGTGAATAACTAAAAAAATTTTGAAAAATCAGTCGACAGCATAATTCTCTCTCTCTCTCTCTCTCTCTCTCTCTCTCTCTCTCTCTCTCTCTCTCTCTCTCTCTCTCAACCATTCCAGGATGACCATCAACGTTAACTCTAATCAAAGCTTCACCTAATTTATGTTATTACATCTCACCTTGCGCTCGGCAAAATCTCTTGGAACCAATATTGGATTTTAATCCAATTAGCTTTTCTTAAAGCCTTTCAATAGATTAAAATAAAGTTTCATACGCTCTGGTGAGTCTTCAATTATTTCAGAGGAAAGCATTGTCTGAAATGTTCTCGTAATATTCTTAAATAGCTTAATTTTCTATTTTTGCTCCCTTTTCCATTATATATATATATAATATATATATGTTATATATATATATATATATATATATATATATATATATATATATATATATATATATATATGTTATATATATATATATATATATATATATATATATATATATAATATATATATATATATATATATATATATATATATATACATATATATATATATATATATATATATATATATATATATATATATATATATATACATATATATATATATATATATATATATATATATATATATATATATATATATATATATATATATATATATATATAAGGAATTCTTAAAACGTTTTAAACTTCAAGGCGCGTATTCTTCATGACCTGAATACTGCAAAATAACAAACTTCACTTAATTTAGATTTAATGCCAGTGTTATTTTCTGAGTTCATTCCCATAAAAAAAATGTTAATTGCAAAACATTCCTTTAATGTTCTATGTGACACGAAAACCAACATAGGTCAATACTCATCACTTCATGAATACTCAAAGGTGTCAGATAAATGGTATTAAAAAAAAACCTTTCATCTGTTCTGCGAGCCAAGGAAAATATTCTTGGGAATTTAAGACATTGCAGTCGATTGGGACATATTTCAAAAGGATGACTTAAAAAAGCGGCGAAAGCCAACACTTTTCGAAAAGGCTGGAACAAAAAGATAAAAGAGTTAGGTGAGGAAAAAGAACCAGGGGAAAAAAAGGGAATGGAAAAATGACGGCGAAATATTCCGAGTATTCCTTTTCTCCTCAGGTATTGACAACAATTTGCATGTTATATGCGTACACGTGTGGACGCATTCATGCGTGGATGCATACATGCATATATACATGCGTGTATATATATATATATATATATACATACATATAAATATACATATATACATATAAATATTCATATGTATATATATGCATATATAGATATAGATATATACATATAAATATATATATATATATATATATATATATATATATATATATATATATATATATATATATATATATACGCATACATACATATGTATATATACATACATAAATATATATATGTATATATATATATATATATATATATATATATATATATATACATATATACACATACACACATTCTGAGTCAATCAAGTATTACACGAGGGTTTTGTCAGCACAGAAGCAGAGCCACGAACAAAGGGAAAATTATACCTGAGGTAGATGTACAATCTATACACACTGAAAATTAAACCCTACACTGAAACATTAACGAAGTACTGTACATAAGGATGGTAAGGATGCAATAAAATGTAGCCTTTGTTGCACTAGGCATCAAAGAGATTTAGTTGAATGAAATAATTTGCATGGACTTTATTTCACTGTAAAAGTGAGTTTTCATTACCTTTCTAATACTAAGAACGCACGAGAGTCGACTAAATGCTTTTGAAAATATAAAAAAAATAGGAACCTTTTCTTGAATACACTTATCTTAACAGGCATATGGTATCTGACATATGGAGATGTTTTACTTCTAATTTAAGAAATATAATTTTAAATTTTTGCGAAAATGGTTAAAGTTCTATTTCTTACATTAGAAATAAAGCAGCTCCCTATGTCAGGTGCCATAGTCTTAAAAGGTATATGGCATCTGACAAAGGTAGCTGCTTAATTTCTAATCTAAGGAATATAATTTTAACGCTTTGCGAAAATGGTTAAAAATATATTTCTTACATTAGAAATAAAACAGCTCCCTATGTCAGATGCCATATATAGCTTTTAAGAATATGACATCGGACATAAGAATCTTTTAAGATTATGCCATCTGACATAAGGAGCTGATTTAGGAATAAAGCAGTTCCTTATGTCAGATGCCATAATCTTAAAAGGTACATGGTATCTGACCTAAGGAACTGCTTTATTTCTAATTCAAGAAATATCATCTAAACTTTTTGCAAAAGTGCTTACAGAAATAAAAGCAATAACTCGTGAATTCTATTTCCTTTCAATTTTATGTTTCCCAAACCTGCCTTACTCAAAAATTCTTTAATATTCTTACGTAAATTGTCAATCAAAAGCTGTTGTGAACACGGAAACACAGAAGAGAGATAGAACACGGTTGAAAATCTTTGTTATTAAAAGATTAACACTGGAAAATTTAAAGAATGAACTGTGTATTTTTCTTCAGCAGCTTTTTTCAAATTTTTGTAGTTTGAATGAATAGTGTACACAGCTATAAATTTATATACATAATCCCTTTTTAACTAAAAGAATTTTTGCCCTGAATGAATGTGTACACACTTATAAATCTATATACATAACCCTTTTTACCTAAAAGAATATTTGCCTTGAGTGAATAATGTACACATCTATAAATCTATATACATAACCCTTTTTACCTAAAAGAATTTTTGCCTTGAGTGAATATTGTTCACACCTATAAATCTGTATACTTAATCCCATTTGCCTAAAAGAATTTTTCCCTGCATGGCAAAAAATGATGCGTTTTTTTTTTTTTTGACCTAAGAAACAGCAGTTAATTTGTTTGCGCCACTATTTAACGTTAGACAATAAAAGAAATGTAAAGTTAAGAATCCTGAGCGAGATACAGAAAGAAAACGCCCCATATCGACGTTGAAATTCAAATAGAAAAATTACATTTCAACTATGTATCTTAGTAAAGTGTCAGTCACAATCAATGTTTCCTGAGGACAGATATCGGAAGCACAAAAAAAATTCACCAATCCTAAAGTTATCAAAGTAATTTTTGGCTCTGGAAACACCAATAAATCCCGAAGACAAGACAAAAAGATGCACAGAACCAGATTCTCTCTGTGTTGCAGAAATCGCTATTTGATGGGAAGGCCAGTTACACTGACCATTCCCTGTAATTTATATAACCATTACCCGAAGCAGAGAGATCCCATGCAATGCTTGTGCAATGCCATTTCCTTAATTGAATTACACGAAGCGGGCGTATATATTTATCTTATGTCAGTGAGCGATTGCATAAGTAATTCCAGTCTCGTAAATTCAGATAAGCAATCACAGAGCCACAGCGGGTAAACAACTGATCTCAAATCTTGACTATCCTGATTAACATAAGAGGAAAAAAATTGTCTGTTAATGACGAGCCTTTTATTACTCTTATGAGCTTGATGGCACACGCTACGCAGCGCTGGAACCTGGCACTGCCCGTCATGTCTCCCCTATCCTCCCGATCCCACACCTACCCCGCCTCCACCCGGGGAGGACAAACAGGTTTGCACGAGGAGGGTGGATGTGTCATGTCTTCCCTAGCATCCCAATCCCCTACCTACTCCGGACCCAACTGGAGCAGACAAACAGGTTTGTATGAGAAGGGTCGATTTGTCATGTCTTCCCTACACTCCCGATCCCATACCTACCCTGCCCAAACCCGGGGCGGATAAACAGTTTTGCAGGAGGAGGGTGGGCGTGTCATGTCTCCCCTAAACTCCTGATCCCCTACCTACCCCGCCCCCACCCGGGCCGAACAAACAGGTTTGCAGGGGGAGGGTGGATGTGTCATGTCTCCCCTACACCTCTGATCCCCTACCTACCCCAACCCAACTGGGGCGGACAAACAGGTTTGCAGGAGGAGGGTGGATGTGTCATGTCTTCCCTACCCTCCCGATCCCCTACCTAACCCGCCTCCACCCAGGGCGGACAAACAGGTTTGCAGGAGGAGGGCGGATGTGTCATGTCTTCCCTACCCTCCCGATCCCCTACCTAACCCGCCCCCACCCGGGTCAGCCAATCAAGAAAGACCCACTCGGATTTTATTATCATAGATATTAGAGTTGCAAATGGAGTAAGTGAATTGCCCGATAATGAGCCCCGGTCGTATTTCAGCCGAGGAAATTCATTCATACAATTTTCATAATACAAAAAGGTCATTCTTTCAACGCTAATGTTTGACGACCTGTGAAATGTTGCCATTACGAAGATTGCATTTGGTACGAATGATTTCCATTCTATCAAATAAAAAAAAAAAATGGGTTTTCGTACCAATATTTTATCAGGCAAAAACAATGGCAAAATATTCGTATTTGCAG
>JANJGK010000023.1:42778777-42781277 GCA_039081455.1 Macrobrachium rosenbergii
TTTCTGTCAGGGTAAGTGGAAGCATTATAATTCTTTGATCTTGGTTCCTCAACATAATATCTTCGTATATATGAGTGAAAATTAAACAAGGTAATTATTCTGGCAAAATCTTCACTATACAGAGATTACACGGAGCTTTTTCCTATACTTTGTTTTTTATTTAGCTTAGCTATGGTGTTATACCATTATTCATTGCTCACCGAATTAGGGATATCTTGTGCTTATGAAAGTATATTCAAATCAAACTCTTTATTTTTTGTCAATTAAAGAAAATATCGAAGTGCCTGTTCTTCCAAATAGTATCATGGATGAAGTTCCGAAAGTTATGCTGTGGTAGTGCATATTAACCTACGCAGAATTTAATATAAATGGTTTTCTAAGAACAGCAAGTAAAAAATTGCCCCGAAGTTTCTTCAGCGCAATTTTCTGTACAGCCGCTACAGCGTATAATCAAGGCCATCGAAAATAGATCTATCTTTCGGTGGTCTCGGTATAATGCTGTATGAGCATCTGCCCATAAAACTTTAACCTCGGGCCGGTGGTGGCCTATCCTAAATCGTTGCCAGAAGCACGATTATGGCTAACTTTAACCTTGAATAAAATAAAAACTACTGAGGCTAGGGGACTGCAATTTGGTATGTTTGATAATTGGATGGTGGATGGTCAACATACCAATTTGCAGCCCTCTAACCTCAGTAGTTTTTAAGATCTGAGGGCGGACAGAAAAAGTGCGGACAGAATAAAGTGCGGGCGGACGGACAAAGCCGGCACAATAGTTTTCTTTCATAGAAAACTGAAAATAATTATGTAGTATTATCTTGTACATCTGATGGAAAAAATATCCTACATTGTAAATCTACTTCTGAGAGAGAAAACTATCTCACCACATGTAACAAAATCCTACAGAGCTAAGCGAAGGAGATTACGTAAGATAAAGTACATGATATAGAATCTCTTTCAAGGGTTTTCCATCGATGTTATATGTATATTTTCTCCACCAATAAATGTTATATAACTCTCTCTAAATACTTTTTCCTCCACAATAAAATCATGAATTTCTAAATTTAGAAGTGGAAGTGTCAATGACAGGAAATTACATTACTAGTAAGGAAACTTTAAATGCATACTTTAGTATTTTGAAAGAACTTTCTGTTTCTGTTATGCAAGACATTCAGGTTTTTAAAATGAAATGTATTTAATTTAGTTATATTATTTGTGTCTAGGTATAATAGGCTTGACCCAAGTTTGAATCACCATATACTTTTCTTAAAGGATAAACTTCAGACTGTTATTATGTATTAATTGGTGTCTTAACGTATCATAAATTACACCAAATGTCTCATATTTACGATTTTCATGTAAAACGAACATGAAATCATATTACTGCGGATTTAAATGTAAGCAACAATAAAAACTATGTTAGATAAATGTTATGATCATTAACCAAAACATCTCCCACAACAAAGATAAAGAAAATATGCTCTAAGCTTTTTGCATATCTGATATCTGAGAGAGAGAGAGAGAGAGAGAGAGAGAGAGAGAGAGAGAGAGAGAGAGAGAGAGAGAGACTTGATGAGATCTACAATTATTTGATAAAATCGCACTCCATTTTCCTCCTTTTTGATGAGGCAAATACTTTCTCTCTCTCTCTCTCTCTCTCTCTCTCTCTCTCTCTCTCTCTCTCTCTCTCTCTCTCTCTCTCATAAGCAAAAGCCCTCATACGATGACTGAATCAAAAGGAATAGCAAAGGTAAAAGAGAGAGAGAGAGAGAGAGAGAGAGAGAGAGAGAGAGAGAGAGAGAGAGAGAGAGAGAGAGAGAGAAACTTCTCTATGCGATTAGAAAAAATAAATATACTTTTCCCTAACGCCCTCCCTAAGTCCCTAGAAGCCTCGTCTACTTGGACGGGCTTATAAGGAATCTAGACGCGCTAAGTAGGGCAGGAGTTTTGGGGGGCTTAGTGCGAACTTATTTAACAAATGTATCGCTCCTGCCTATACATCATGAATATGCAGGAGGAGAGCCTCCGGATAATGGGGTCCCTAGATCCTCTTTATTCAGGATGTAGGGAAATTATTTCGTTTGATGTGTCATATTTCAAGAGTCTGTGGGTTTGTTTGTGTGTGTGTGTGTGTGTGTGTGTGTGTGTGTGTGTGTGTGTGTTCATGATGTTTTATTGGTCATATTTCTAGAGCTTGTGTTCAGGATGTATGGGATAATTATATTTGATGTGTCCCATTGATGTTTACTGTCATGTTTTAAGGGTGGGGGTGCGTGTGTGTGTTCAAGATATATATATATATATATATATATATATATATATATATATATATATATATATATATATATATATATATATATATATATATTACTAAAAGGACCTCATTCAAACTGGATCCAGTTTGAATTCAAAAAGTTACAAGCTTTCTCGGACAAACAGTCCACATTATCAAGTATCCGGTACGGATACTTGATAATGTGGACTGTTTGTCCAAGAAAGC
>JANJGK010000023.1:42786277-42794598 GCA_039081455.1 Macrobrachium rosenbergii
GGCCTTACATATCTGTGGAAGCTTGGCTGGCAAGCCTATGTCCGTTTGGCCTTGTTTCATTTAATAATAATAATAATAATAATAATAATAATAATAATAATAATAATAATAATAAGAAGAAGAAGAAGAAGAAGAAGAAGAAGAAGAAGAAGAAGAAGAAGAAGAAGAAGAACAGCCTCTTAATGCTTTCTCTTTTTTCTTCATCATATACTCACAGACAACAATATTCACTCCACATCTTTTTGTAAATGTTTTTTTCTTTAGAAATTTTCCTATCCTAAACTATTCATGTATTGCATCTCAAACAGTCACAGACTGGTAAACCGTCCATGATGCTGTGAAAATATCAATTGCTATATTGTTCTATAGTTAACACTCCTTTAGGATCTGTTCCATTATTCTCTTCAAGCAATTACAAATCGATGTTGAATTTGAGCGGTTGAAATAAAGTTAGGAAATGACAGGATTTCTGATAAAGAAAAATAGAAATATAAAATAAAACATGAACAACAAGAGGTTGAATTACAATATTTAGTTATGTAAGGGTTTTTTGAAGTTAAAACATCATAATAATTCTGTAAAAAAAAAAAAAAAGCCCATAAATACACATTTGTCCTTACTGTGAAGTGATCGCTAAATCTTTTTTGGGTACTTATTTCGCCTTATAAAACACCATTATAACCAGTCATTATCAATAACATGTAAAAAATGCGCCTTAGTTTCTTCGGCGCAATCGAGTGTTCTGTACAGCGTATAATGATGCACGAGACTCTCAGCCACGGTCCATGAAACTCCCAGCCGCGGTCCATGAAACTCTCTCACGGCCCGGCGGTGGCCTGTGTTGTTGGCACCCATAGCGGCACCAGACGCACGATCATGGGCTAACTTTAACCCTAAATAAAATCAAAACTACTGGGGGCTACAGGGCTGCAATTTGGTACGTTTGATGATTGGAGGGTGGATGATCAACATACCAATTTGCAGCCCTCTAGCCTCAGTAGTTTTTAAGATATGAGGGCGGACAGAAAAAAGTGCGGACGGAAAGACAAATAGCCATCTCAAAAGTTTTCATTTACAGAAAACTAAAAATGAGATAACCAATTTTATTACTACTGAGAAATAGCAATCTTATCTGGATTTTACCTATCACAAGAAGATTTTAAACTCATAAACAATGTTTGGGAACTTGCAACTGATCGAAGGAGTCAGTTGCAAGTGAAAATGAGTGACAACGAGACACGAGAACTCTAGAACGTAGGTACGAGCGAGGAAACGGTCGCGTGTACGTACATTGTTTGTGGAAGGTGGAACGGTTTGCATGATCAACGACACGCGAATAATGTTGCACAATTTTTTTTTTGTCATTGATACGTATTCTGATACGGGGCATATGAAACCTGTTATTGATGCAACTGCTGCTCAGAACTAGGTTAATGCATCATGTTTCCATACGATTGTCTTCAGTTTGTGATGAACTGCAGCATTTTTTGAGCAACTCGTTTCTGTTCTGAGAATACAAAATAATAACGTCATTAAGTATGTAACTGTAATAACCACAGCGCCTTCTTCACTTCTTTGCTTCAACATACCAATTGGATGCAATTGTCACTGTGAAGCCCACGATCCAAATGAAGAAGTTCTGACGTCCGTAGTAAGATTCGAACCCACATTCTGCATATCAGAACAAGGTCATGGTACCCACTTACCATGAAGAAATGTTTACTTGCTTTTTTTTTTCCTGCTGAAGATGTAAAGAAAAGGTATCAAATGCTGTTTATATACATAGTTTCTATGACAACCAGAACAAACAGAGGATAGGGGAGGGATTTAACCAAAACTTAAAATAAAAGTATACCTCGTATAAAGTGAAAATTTAAAGTGACAGAGAAAACGGAGGCGAAAATAAACTTCAAACTCGATAGATGACAGACTTAGTCGACGGACCCACCTCTTGAATGATTTCCAAAAGGTATATGAGTTCAGGAAAACGCCTGAATTCTCTAAACAGAAATATTGCCTAAACTTTCTAGCTGAACTGGAAGCAAAAAATACTTTACTGGAAATTAAAGAAGGGTTTCCGTATTCTCCCAATAACCAGTTATACTGTAATAAAACAATTGTTTTGCATATGTGTATGTATGCATGTATGTATGTATGTATATATTTATATTTATATTTATATATATATATATATATATATATATATATATATATATATATATATATATATATATATTATATATATATATATATATATATATATTATGACTATTTATCACATCACCGTGATTCATATACAATCAGAAAGCTACAAACGTCCTTTAATATCCAATTCACTCTACCTCGGAAGTAATATATTTTCATATATGTTACCGAAGGGGGAATTTTTAGTTGATAATAAGTCCACCGTCCCCGTGGGATCGAACCAGCGACGGACGAGGAATCAGGGACTACAGTGACACACTAACCAGTCGGTCGCTGGTTCGATCCCACGGGACGGTGGACTTATTATCAACTAAAAATTCCCCTTCGGTAACATATATGAAAATATATTACTTTCCGAGGTAGAGTGAATTGGATATTAAAGGACGTTTGTAGCTTTCTGATTATATATATATATATATATATATATATATATATATATATATATATATATATATATATATATATATATATATATATATATATATATTATATACGAGTATATACACACATGGGTGGATGTACTCACAAATATTGAGCCCCAAATATCATTTAATATCCGATTCACTTTGCCTAGGGAATAAGTTACACCTAGGGGGGTATTATAAATGAAGAGTGTTATGAAGCTATACTATTCACAGATATTAAGCCACAGATACCGTTTATTATCCAGTTCGCTTATTATACCTCTGGTATAATAACATGCTGCATCTCCGTCCAATATTCATCATAACAAAGCTTAACACAAAAGATGTCAAATCATATGTTTCCCGATGCAAGTTGCTAGGCGGGTAACCATTTATTTACATAGGACAACAGTGCCATGAATATAAGAATACTCTGGAGACCTAGCCTGTTGTGTGAGATTCAAAGACATATTCAGCCTCTCTCTCTCTCTCTCTCTCTCTCTCTCTCTCTCTCTCTCTCTCTCTCTCTCTCTCTACTCTCTCTCTCTCTCTCTCTCTCTATATATATATATATATATATATATATATATATATATATATATATATATATATATATATATATATATATATATATATATATATATATAAAAGAATACCCTGGAAACCTAGCCTGTTGTGTGAGATTCAGAAAACATATTGAATCTCTCTCTCTCTCTCTCTCTCTCTCTCTCTCTCTCTCTCTCTCTCTCTCTCTCCTCTCTCTCTCTCTCTCTCTCTCTCCCTGTCTTCTTAAAATGTAGACGACTTAGTCATGAAAATAAAATGTTCTAGTATTTGTGAGGAATTATTATTTCAAGACGGAAATATAACGGGAAAAGAAGGTCTGACTTCATAATTAAAGCGGAGATAAGGAACTTGCCTCCAAGCTTACTGAAAGAAAATGAATATTTATATCCAGGTAGAAGGTGAAGGTAACCCAGGATATTATTGCAGGAGGTATACGAGACGCCTACGGGTAGTAACTGGATAATATAATGATAATAATAACTACATTTCAAATATACTTTTTCTGAAGAAGTGAGGCTGCCATTCGATACCAGCTTTGTTTTCAACGCTGTAATATTTAGATATCATTAACGCATCATACACTTTATTGAATGCAAGAGCAACCAGGTTAGGAAGGAATAATGACAAACAAAAAAAACTGAAAAATTAATTTTGAAAAATACGTGCCTCAGGTCCTAGTCTCCTCTATTATTATTATTATTATTCTTATTATTATTATTATTATTATTATTATTATTATTATTATTATTATTATTACTGCAAGGCATAAGGGCCCCAAATTCCAAAGAAAATTACACAAGAAAATATGAAAAATAACCAAGCCATAAAGCAAGCCTTCGGACAAATGTCATTCCACGACGTCTCTGCCAATATCGGACATCTTCCACCTGGGCTCCGTGAATTATTATTATTATTATTATTATTATTATTATTATTATTATTATTACTGCAAGGCATAATGGCCCCAAATTCCAAAGAAAATACACCAAGAAATTATATAAGAAAAAGCCAAAGCCACAAGGCAAGCCTTCGGACGAATATCTCTTCACGACGTCTTAGCCAATTCCGGACATCTTCCTCCAGGGCGCCCGCGAAGGCTAATGCTTCTCCGAACATCTGGAACTGACTTCTGAAGGCAGCTTGCGTTATCATTCCGAATGATATTGGCTTATGGTAATATGAAAGACCCAGACTGCATATGACATCAGAGCTCCTAAAAGAGAATGGAGATTAATGACTGGTTATCTTTGCGAAATCTGTTGCTTTTTTTTTTTTATTCCCGGTCCTAAAAGGCGAGGTAGTGGCCTCGTGTATTTTCCTTGTTTAGCTTTAGGCGGATGATTCTTTGACTGAAATGAGAAATTAATTATTTCATACTGAAGGATTTGTAATATATATATATATATATATATATATATATATATATATATATATATATATACATACATATATATATATATATATATATATATAATATATATATATATATATTATATATATATAATATATATGTATTGGTTCCAACTTCTTTTATGACTTGTGTGGCTTAGTTGTCAGAGGCCTTGCCTTCCACTTAAAGACCTGGGTTCGATCCTGATATGAGTTAGAAATTTATATATATATATATATATATATATATATATATATATTATATATATATATATATATATATATGTATATATATAATTATATATATATATATATATATATATATATATATAAAACACTTTGGGCATAAATCCTGACCGGTTTCACTTTTCCTTTTCTAGGACATCTTCAAGAGTGTCTTTTTGAAGATGCCTTTCAAAAATAAAGGCGAAAATCGGTCAGGTTATATATATATATATATATATATATTATATATATATATATATATACTATATATATATATATATATATATATATGCATATATATACATATTTGTGTGTGTATGTGTTTGTACGGTCGCATGTGTGTATTATTGTGGATATATTCATCAATAATAATAATAATAATAATAATAATAATAATAATAATAATAATAATAATAATAGGGGATTAACAGATGGCTTAGCTTAAACCGTATTAACATTTATTATTGAGTATAACAAAATTTCTCATATACTTCTCGAATATAAAACCTCTCCAGGGCTAGATTCAGAACTGTCGCAAAATTTACAAAAATCGTACCTTCCCAATTTGCTGTGGTCCTCTTCTGTGTCAGTGCATTCATCACGTGACTGTGTGCGTGCTGCGAACAATTCCATTTCCCATATTTGCCTTCTCTCTCTCTCTCTCTCTCTCTCTCTCTCTCTCTCTCTCTCTCTCTCTCTCTCTCTCTCTCTCTCTCTCTGAATATTGCAAAGCTAACGGCAGACAGTAATTTTTTTTGCACGCATTGTTCTTCATTGTTTGTTTTATGTCAATATCTTGATATAGCGAAGGCAAAATATCAAGTGCCAGATTTAAGGATTTATGTCATGTATTATGAATTCTTAATAATTACTGAAAACTGATGCAAAATAATAATAAATGTAATAACGAAGGCGCGTTTAAAATTAATAATCAACAATCTTAGCAATTACTATTTGATTTTCTTATTTCTGTGAAGCATTTTCTGTGTAAGTATCACTAAACAACTTCATTGGTTAAGTATTTAATTATGACAATAATAATAAACACTAACACAATAACGATTTATAAGCAAGAATTGGAGTCAGCAACAATCTGTGCGAAAATCCCTTTGTCAATTACTCATTATTATAGACACACACATGTGAAACATACTAACACACACACACACACACACACACACACACACACACACATATATATATATATATATATATATATATATATATATATATATAATATATATATATATATATATATATATATATATAATATATATATATATATATATATAGTACATGTTCCTTTAAGATAGAAACACGTATTTCTATATCTACAGATGTAAAACAATAAAGAATTCATAGAAGAGAAACAAAATCTTATATATAAAAACAAAAAAAAGTCGCTAGGTAAACAACCCCATAATGTGATGAAAAAGCCTAAATTAATAGTTAAACATTTTTGAGAAAGGATTTGTCCATTCTAATGAATAATCAATACAGATTCCATAAATATTTACCTCATTAGGGGTTCAAGAAGTATAAAGATGCGACGGAGAAAGAAAAAAAATAAGTAGAAATTCTTATCCCTAAGAAGTTCTTGAAAAGAACCTGAAGGAATCCTTTAAGAAAAAAGTTAAGGGGAATCTGAGAAAGTTTGAGCTGTAAGAGATATTGGAAAACGAGAACACGAGGAAACGAGAGGGCGAAAGAGAGAGAGAGAGAGAGAGAGAGAGAGAGAGAGAGAGAGAGAGGAGGTGTCAGGGGTGTTGAAAGAGAAAGCAACATATAAAGAATAATAGGATAGTAGGAACAACAGAGACTAATCGAGATTTATTTACTGGTGGATTTAATCCATAATTTGGAGTAAAGTTATCAGTTGATAGTATTATACTGGGACTGAATATAATATATGGAGAGTTTCTTTTTGGGTAACCGACACAGAAAGTCAAACTCCCTTGCTTTCTGGCTTTAAGTAAGTCTAAAGGAAAACCAGATTGCTTAGCCCAATACCTTTTCCTTGACCTGGGGAAGAGGTGGTGCCCATTCACCACTAGGTCAACTGGTTAGTGACAATTTGGCAACTAACCACGGACCTTAAACACGAAACAAGTACTCAGTCAATTAGACCTATGCTGGAAAAAAACCAGAAGGCTGTAAATTTATAGTGTGTTAGTTTGTTTGTGTGCGCGTGTGTACATGTTTTTTTTTAAATCTATGCTTGTCTTTAAAAACCCAATTCGTTCAGTCCGCCCAAAAAAAAAAAAAAATTTGACCGCTCTAATACAATATATCTAAAAGTTATAGATTCTGAAGAGAGCAAATGTAACCATTAACAAGTAAAATATGCGCCCGAAGTTTCTTCGGCGCAACCGAGTTTCCCTGTACAGCGTATAATCAAGGCCACCGAAAATAGATCTACCTTTCGGTGGTCTCGGTAAAATGCTGTATGAGCCGCGGCCCATGAAACTTTAACCACTGCCCCTGAGGTGGCCTATCCTATATCGTTGCCGGAAGCACGATTATGGCTAACTTTAACCTTAAATAAAATAAAATGTACTTTGGCTAGAGGGCTGCATTTTGATATGTTTGATGATTGCAGGGTGGATGATCAACATACTAATTTGCAGCCCCTCTAGCCTGAGCTGTTTTTTAGAACTGAGGGTGGACAGAAAAAGTGCCGACGGACAGGAAGAAAGTGCGGAAAGGAAAACAGTGCGGACGGACGGACAAAGCCGGCTCAGTAGTTTACTCTTCAGAAAAACTTAAAAGCTAAAAAGTTTTAAAAAATCATAAAAAAGCTACGCTTAAAATAAATTGCATTTTTATTAAAAATAAAAAATCTTCTGACTCCATTAGGGAAGAACCGTTAATGAATTTAATGTAAAGATTTTGCGTCCGAGAAAATGACGTAATTTTTCTTCCAAGTCTGCGCACGAAATTAAGCTTTTGTTTATTGCTCATTAAATTAATCACCGAAAATTGTCTGCCACTTCCAGCCAGGCAGCGAGCAATTTTCATCGCCTCGGACTTATATTTATTTTATTCTGCATTTTGTTCTTTCAAAATCTCTTTATAAAATATATATACATATATATACAGATACATGTATATATATATATATATATATATATATATATATATATATATATATATATATATATATATATATATATATATACAGATACATGTATATATATATATATATATATATATATATATTATATATATATATATATATATATATATATATATATATATATATATATATATAATATATATATATATATATATATATATATATATATATATATATATATATATATATATATATATATATATATATATATATATATATTATATATATATATATATATATATATATATATATTATATATATATATATATATATATATAATATATATATATATATATATATATAGTATATATACGTATATATATATATATATATATATATTATACTATAGATATATATATATATATATATATATATATATAATATATAACTTGCAC
>JANJGK010000023.1:42802198-42807198 GCA_039081455.1 Macrobrachium rosenbergii
GGAAATTAAAAGAGAAAAGCCGTTGGTCCTAATTGTATTACTTGAAATAATGAAGAATAACACCGTTGTTCACTTGATTAGTGAAGACTGGCCAGCATCTGGACGGCTAACCACTTACGAATGCCAGACACCACCGGGCAAATTCCTAAGATGTATGCTAGTATTGCACCAGACCCGGTTTTTTGCCATGCCCCTAGGTTAGGTTAAGTTTAGGTTGGATTAGATTACACTAGACACCGTAATTTGAGTGTGGGAAACTTCTTGAGATTATTTTTAAGGAAATTCTATGGTTAGTTTCTAAGATATGGCGCCCCGCGTTTTTCAGTGAAAGGTCCCGTACTCGGTTACATCCCGGGAAAATGCTTCCGGTAGATTAATTCCGTAACAAATATTTTCATTCTCGTGTAAAGGACAACGGATCTAAATGAGGCTCCTGAACCACACAGAGTGAATGTTTTAATAAATTACGATAGAAATTATGCAAAACACAACGCCAGTAAATATTAAGAGGAAACGATAACACCGATAGCAACCTTTAACATTTAAATGTCACTGTATAAAGAATTGCCTTTTGTAACATAAAATTTTTCTCTTTTTTAATTTTATGGATGTTTTATTGTATGGCTAATAATTTAGAGAGATATGACTATTGGCCGGTACCACGCGAATGTATCATCATATCAAAAATTATGAAAGCATAACAATCATCGTTCTCATTCTCTCTCAAAATGAGCTTCATTCATATCTCATACACATCGTGAGCGAAACTTATATTATTATTCCAGGTAATACTGAGCCATGATAACAAGCGCGTACCCGGAAGGATCCAGAATAACTGCGCCAAATATCTCCAAAAAAAAAAAAAAAAAAAAAGAATCCTTATTGGTTTTCCAGCCGCACTGTAGCTCATTGTCGTTGGCGCCAGATTGCTGCTCCGTCCGTTCTTCTGCAAGTTTTAGTGAGGGTGCGTCCACACTACACAAAACATGTCGTGAACACATGTCGGGAACTTACCGTTTACATGTCAGAAACGTGTTGATAGCAACTTGAACGAATTTAAAGTGGAGACTGAACCTTTGGAAAATGCTGGATGATCGTACGAAGCACTGACCGGAACCGCCAGCAAGTTGTCGACATGTGTTCAGCTTGTTTGTGATGTGTGTGTATATGTGAGAAGTTGTCGACATGTATCCGACTTGTTTGTGATGTGTGTGAGATATGTTGCAGACATGTTTACGACATGTTGTAATGTAGCGTAAGTGCACCGTAACTCGGGTGGGTATTTTACAAGCGAGAATGTTTTCCTTATGCCCAGTCCTTTTTTATTTGTGGCTTGGGACAGGAGGGAGAGCACAGAGAACTACAGTATTGCATACCTTACTGCAAACTGTTAACCTTTTTCCTTTGCTGTTTGCAGCAATATGTGTTGCAAAAACTTGAGCGTATCCGTGCGTTCTCCTTTTAGGGGTGTGAGACTTTTTATCTGAAACTAGAGGGGATGCTGTATTTTACTCTGAACCGAATGTTTTGGAATAAAATATACGAGCACACGCACATAAACATAGACACACGTGCACACATGCACACAGAGTAATTTTGTTTTTTCTTGCGTTGGTTCTTATTTTGTATTCTACTTTACTCATTGTACTTCAGTTTTGTTTTGTCATAAATTGATATGTGTTCAGCTTAAAATTACCAAACAAAACAGGCAGAGATAACCAACAAAGCGAAGGAGAAAGGAGGTCATACATGCCTAGTGTTCAATCCTCTCCAGTACCAGGTGGCCTGAATTTTTGTTGTTGCCACAGAAGGCACGAGTAATAATCTCTCATTGGCACTGCCAAAACACCTCAGCCATGATCCAGTTCTTCGGATTTTACAGATTTTTCTCCCGCAGGTGTGACCATCGACGACTCATTGAAGTCACCATCAAGATGTTCGTCACGGACAAAAAAAAAAAAAAAAAATCTCCAAAGGCCCATGCAACCTTCGCCATTTTGAATCTGCAGCGCAGCCTGCTGGTCACTGAGGTCAAAACCTTTGACCTAAATTGCCCATTCAAGAAGCGTCAGTCATTATTTCAACCTCTTGGTCATTTCGTACAAACTCTATAGAGGACAAGAAGTGATGATACAAGTTTTTTTTGCAGTGATTCTACGGTCAAACTCCAGGAAAAACCGAGAGTTTGCCACGAAGGCGCCCTCTTACTTACTGTAATCGTAAAGAAAATACAGTTATGCCAGGATCACTTGTAACCCTTACAGACAGACACAAACAAAGGACAAGAAGTGCAGACACAAATTTCTTGCGGTGAATCTATGGCCGAACTCCAGTAAAATGCAATAGTTGATCATGAAGGTGCCACTCTGCTCGGTGTGACCGTCAAGGAAATAAGTTATGCCAAATTAACTTGGAATCCCTGCAGGCAGACAGAAACGGCGATTTATAGAAACCTCCAATTCTCCCACACATTCTCCACACTCACTCCATTCGCTTATCGGGCCTCACTGTAACCCACTGTCGCTCGAACCAGAATCCTAAGGCCTGTAGGAAGTTTCAGTACAGGGGACGAAGGTTTCACCAGCGGTACATGCCTTTTACTGACGTGACTAATTGTGACCTAACGTCGCTCCAAGCAGACGCAAAATGTCCACATAAAGTTAGAGCACAGGGAATGGGAGTTTCACCAATGGTATCTGCCTTTTGCTGGTATTAAACCACAATGTAATAACAAGCGTAAGGCTCCCCACGGATATCCTGTTCTACTGCTTCCGTGGATGGTCGAGCTACTCCGGCCAGTAGTAATTGCCTGCCAGGTCCAATTTGCTGTTGATTTTCCATTTTGATATTCCAGCGTTCCAGGTTTTCTTACCTGGCATGGCAGTCACGCGCAAATAAAAAAAAAAGGAAAAAAAATGGAACTGTTATCGTTTCTCTTCGTTTTTTTCAAACTTTTTTCATAACGTTTAGTTTTTGCATATCTTGGATTACTTTTTTCATTTTTATTTCATACTTTTTTCTATCCGCTTGGCACGAGAAGTAAATTGATATTCTTTGGAAACTAAAAAAAAAATATATATACTGAAAGCTCTAGACTACGGTAAAAAGAAAACTTTATATTTTTATAACTTCCATGACTTTCTTCTCAGTTTAAATAATTATCCACTATGTAGCTTCTCAAACATCATTTTTGACCAGTTGCATTTGATTTCAAACTAACAGGATCTGTTGTAAATCTAATATTTTTTCCAGTGCAGTTACTGAGGACAGTCATGTTTGTAATGCTTTATTGTTTCCAAAATTAAGCTGCTGGTCCTAAGACTATTTGCAAGCAGATAATGAATGGAGCTTATAGGGCTCATTGGTGATCGTCTTTCAGTTACTGAATAATTTCAACGTCCCTCAATTTTACATAATGAATATTATCCAGATGGCTTTACGGTAGTGAATAGCGATTCGAGGCTGTTTCATTAAAATGTTTTTTATTCCGAGTCTACAATTTAAAAACTTCCCTGCCCCACTCCAAAAAAGTGAGGTGTTTTGCTCTTCTGAATACATAAATTTAACCTATGTTAATATGGAAAGCAGGAAAGATAAATACACACACATACATCAGCTTAGTAAGTCTTTTGAGACGGGTAAACGAAACACGTTTAAATAAGAAAATACACCCCGAACTAACTCCCTACAAAGACTGGGGATGAAGCATTCTCGTATTATTTATTTACTCATATATATATATATATATATATATATATATATATATATATATATATATATATATATATACATATTTATATGTATATATATACATACATATATATATGTACATAAATATATATATACATATAATCCATATACATAAATGTATATATATATGTATATTTATGTATCAGATATCAGTATAAAGTGTGCGCACATCACCCAGTAAAAAAAAAAAAAAAAAAAAAACAGAGCAAAAAAAGAAGCACTCTCGCGAAACATGTCCAAAAGTTGCTTGGATTTATATCTCGCATTTATATAATTATATATCTTGGACTTATATCCAAGAGCGCACATGTAATACCAACAATATTTTTTCTTAAGAACGGATATAACCCTCCTAATATTCTTCTCCATTTACGAACATGAAATATATCCCCTGTAATATTCTCATGAGCTTAAGAATCAAAAATATACCCTGTAATATTTTTGTCTTGGTTTAAAATTTGAAATACACTTAATAATCCTCTGAAGCTAATAGCAAAACATATACCCTGTATTATATTCCTTGAACCTTAAGAACACAGTAATATCCCTTTTGATATTCTTTCAAGCTTAAGGTGCTTATCTAACCGCAATAACATTTATCATTCTCTTAAAGATAATCTTATAATCGCCTCTAATATTTTTGTGACTTGAGGAATACAGATGTAGCTCAGGGAACATTTATACATGTATAAATGTTCCCTGGATGCAATTATATCAATGATATAATTGCATACAGCATTTTACAGGGCTTGGAAACATTTTTTTAGATTATCCACAATACCATTTAATATTTGGGACAGGGGGAAGAAGATACAAGGAATAGAAATAGATTGGGAAAGTTGATTCGAGCGGCCGACCCTGCTATACAGTGGGACTAATAAGGTCGAAAGAAGAAGAAGAAGAATAACATTTAATATTTCCTTCGGAAAACGGAATTAGGTGAACATTTCAGCATCAAGACATCACTGGTTCCGTCTTAAAGCAGACTGAATGGATTCCCCCGAATTAATCAGGCGGATGGGAACTGAATTTTAATGTCACTGAACCTTGATGGTTGCGAAAGAAGGGTTTGCACGGGAATAAAATATTCCGGTCGGAGAAAAATATCGAAATGCCCCGAGGTATCTAATATCAGTGAATTAATTTCCTTGCGCATTTAATAAGGGTTGAACATTAGAGAGAACTTATTGGGGATTAGATTCTTCTTAGAATCCTCGAGCGTGGTAAAGAAGGATTACCTTTATTCTCCC
>JANJGK010000023.1:42812198-42819698 GCA_039081455.1 Macrobrachium rosenbergii
AGAGAGAGAGGGAGAGAGAGAGAGAGAGAGAGAGAGAGAGAGAGTACCATGAAATCTTGGTGATGTAAGACAAATCATCTCCAGATTTGCTTTCTTTTACTCTCTTAATAAAGTCATCAGAGATGCTTTAACTACACACACACACGCACACGCACACACACACACACACACGCATATATATATATATATATATATATATATATATATATATATATATATATATATATATATATATATATATATATATTCATATATATATATATATATATATATATATATATATATATATATATATATATATATATATAGGCTATTAGTTTACTATCATAACACACCGATCCTTCAGTTAATTCATCCAAGGTAAGAAATTGGAGAACAGTGATAATTTCACATACTCCAGGTAAAGGGATTGAAAAATATTCTGATCTGGATATACAAGGTAAAAAAACTGGTATGTTATTGCGTGCATAACATGCGCCTCTGGAATGCAGATAGCTCTCAGTCCTTAAGTGTTTTCTAAATCATTTAACGTTATTCTTTCCAATGGACATTTTTTTCATCACTTGGGGAAAGGGAGCTTGCAATCTACTGTCTCAGTCTCTACACTACGATGATTTATATTCCAATTTTAATCAAAGTAGATGAAACAATTTAGGATCGTCTGTTCATTCATATTTTAGTGTTAATTAAATAAATAAAGGAGACAGATTCAAGAATAACAAAGAAAAAATACACACACACACACATATATACTGTGTATGTACATATATAAATACTGTATATCATATATATATATATATATATATATATATATATATATATATATGTATATATATATATATATATATATATATATATATATATATATATATATATATATATATATATATATATATATATATATATATATATATATCTGCTTGGGCCTATATGTATCAGTATTTATAGATATATAAATGTTCATTAATAAGTAAGTAAAGGAACGAGAATTATTTAACAAGAGAAAAAAAGCTCTGGCAAAATTTACCTAATGTATCTCTCCTTTCATATTAAATCCCGTTTGAATACTGAAAATTATTTAACGGAATACGTCATCTTTCTGCTTCCCTCAGAATTATGAGCTGCTATTGTTTAACAAAGTCGTATATATCAGCTTGTGTTTGCCTGACTAAGCTTACTTTTTTTTTTACTGCGTTTTCAAGTGCAATATTTTTCTGAAGCTTCACCGTTTTAGTTTTCTGTAAAAGAAAACTATTGTGATGGTCTGTCCGTCCGCACTTTTTCTGTCCGCCCTCAGATCTTAAAATCTACTGCGGCTATAGGGCTGCAAATTTGCATGTTGATCATCCACCCTCCAATCATCAAACATACCAAATTGCAGCCCTCTAGCCTCAGTAGTTTTTATTTTACTTAAGGTTAAAATTAGCCATAATCGTGCTTTTGGCAACGATATATGATAGGACACTACCAGGCCGTGGTTAAAGTTTCATGGGCCGCGGCTCATACAGAATTTTGCAGGCACCAAAAGATAGATCTATTTTCGGTGGCCTTGATTGTACGCTGTAGCGGCTGTACAGAAACCTCGATTGCTCCGAAAAAAACTTCGGCGCAGTTTTTACTTGTTTTATTTAGGTAAAGGTATATTTTCTTTCCCGAATATATTACTACTGTTTCCAATTACTTTACTGAGCAGAGCTCTTGGGAACAATTAAGTTATTCAGAAAGGCAAGAGATATGTCTTGTGTATAACTGACGTCCAATCAAGCATCAGAAAAATCACATTAATTGTGGCCAGATATTTGGTCGAAGAAAAATAAAAACGAAAAGTTAAATGGAAGAGGGGAAAAAGATTACTCCCTCCCATGTTTGTTCACCGTTCAGTCTCCTCTACAGCTAGGGTAACTAGAAGCCTCTTCTCTCCCGGGTAAATAATAGATGCTGTTTGAAAAATACTTTTGAACTTTCTTTTTATTTATTTTAAATTTACTTCGGTGTTGTGTTCCCATCGTTTCAATTTCCACACCCTGTCTTCTGCGAGCTTGTTCATATTCGATATGGCGTTAATGTATAATATTTTCTTGCGATTATATTGTAATCTGTATTTTTGATTAATCTGTTTTAAAGACAGGTTACATTATCTCCATGAGAGAATAGTTTGCGTTTGTAAGTAAACCTCTATTCATATAATCTAAAACAATTTCCTTTTAGTTTTCTGAAAAGAAAACAATTGTGCCGGCTTTATCTGTCCGTCCGCACTTTTTCTGTCCGCCCTCAGATCTTAAAAACTACTGAGGCTAGAGGGCTGCAAATTGGTATGTTGATTATCCACCCTCCAATCATCAAACATATCAAATTGCAGCCCTCTAGCCTCAGTAGTTTTTATTTCATTTAAGGTTAAATTTAACCATAATCGTGCCTCTGGCAACGATATATGATAGGCCACCAACGGGTCGTGGTTGAAGTTTCATGGGCCGCGGCTCATACAGCATTATACCGAGACCACCGAAAGATAGATCCATTTTCGGTGGCCTTGATTATACGCTGTAGCGGCTGTACAGAAAAGTCGATTGCGCCGAAGAAAGTCCGGCTCATTTTTTACTTGTTTTATTTAATAGTGTCGATAGCGTGGGATCATATCAGTGATGTAATGTCAAAGGGGGGTAAGGTTTGTATCTTATCTAATTAAAACCTGCTGAAAAAATGAAAATGTTAAATAGAAAGTAACTTTTTTCTTTAGATCTTCAAAAATATCACTCTATATTTTTCCTTATCTTTGTGAAAAAAGAAACTTTTTTGGGGGGGATATTCCCAACTTTCGTAGAGCAGTCAACCAGTGTAGAGGTTCTTTGTTATATTTTCTTTTTCCATTCCCTCGTCTATCTGACAGAATTTGTTTCATCACTCCCTCCTTTTTTTTTCCACTTTGCAAGGATAATCAAATACACATCTCGTGACAAACGAATAAAAAGAAACAGGGTAACAGCGACCAAAAAAAAAAAAAGGAAAACTAGCAGAAATAAAAAAAAAATCGGGACTCCACAAAAAAAGGGGAATATGACTCCAAGGGTACATTTTTCGTTTTTCATCCGGCTGCAGCAGCAGCCTTGTTGGGAGAGAAAACCTGTAACGTTGGCGGATGAAAAAACGAAACTCAACAGCCCATTGGAGCTGGCAGGCAATTTTCCAGGAAGCCTTTCTAGATCTTTGGTGCTGAGTTCCGCTTTAATCCGAGAGCGTAATTTTTTATTTCGATTGAAATATCACACTTGAACATTAAACAGTATTAAGTAGAGCAGTGCTTCGTTTATTGGAAGTTCCTAAATAGAATTACTCTGCACTTTGCTGGAGTTCGTATCGCAGCTAGGATTAAGTTTTGATGCTTTATTTCCAATCCGCTGATTATAGTTCACAAACATTTCAGAATTACTAAGAAATGCTTTAACTGTAGGTCATATATACTTTTATATTCGACACACACATATATAATTTATATATACTGTATATATATATATATATATATATATATATATATATATATATATATATATATATATATATATAATATATATATATGTATATGTATATATATATATATATATATATATATGTATATATACATATTTCTTCGTTCCTGATTTTTGTAATACATGTAACCCTGTGTCATGAGCATTTACAGTATGAGAATTAAAAAAATTTTTTACACTTCGGCCTTCTGCAGGAGCAAAAACTGAATGCCATTATGCTTGGAGAAGCGACTCATCTATCGTCCAGCAGAAATTTCCTCTTCCAAAGGGTTCACAGCTGTGCAAGTTTATTTTCTGCTTTGTGACTGGATGCGTTTGTATCCTTTTTCATTTTTCTTCATATGGCAACGATGCCCAGACAGTGCAATTTCCTGCTTGGCAGCGACTGGGATTTGATGGATAAGTGATAACTATTTTAAGTGTGGGACCTTTTATCCATTGTTCAGTATTGTGATGCGTGTGGTCAAGATAGAAATTTGTGACAGGAGAAGGGAAACACGTGCTACAAGGAAAATGGGGACTTTGCACTGACAGATGACAGCATCAACAAGGTCACCAGAGGTATATAAAAGCTAGGGAGACGTAAATTAGTATGGATTACTAGGGGTAAATGCATTGGACGTTGTTAAAATAAGAGAAGTAAGTCCTTGGGTAGGATAACCAAAGATGGTATCTACACCTTACTTCCTTGAAGGAGTGCTGGCTCAACAGTCGATTTATGTATCCCCATCTCAGCTTAAAGTCTCCCTTAATTTTTTGCAAACGCCCCGCTATCTTTCTTGCTTCACATATATGTTCCGCGATCTCACTTGTCCTCATTACTTTCTATCTTTAGCTGTGCTTACTCCCTAACACCTATTTGAATCAAGTAATTCCATTCCTCCATCATCCATACGAACACAGAATGCTCCACTCTTGGACTGTCACTCGATGGGCCGGAGTTCAACTCCCGCGGCCGGCTGATGAAGAGTTAGAGGAATGTATTTCTGGTGATAGAAATTCATTTCTCGCTATAATGTGGTTCGGATTCCACAATAAGCTGTAGGTCCCGTTGCTAAGTAACCAATTGGTTCTTAGCCACGTAAAATAAGTCTAGTCCTTCGGGCCAGCCCTAGGAGAGCTGTTAATCAGCTCAGTGGTCTGGTAAAGCTAAGGTATACTTAACTTTTGCTCACATTTACTCTCAACATTTTCCTCTAGCAAACAATTTGAAATTTTTTACTTATATATATATATATATATATATATATAATATATATATATATATATATATATATATATATATATATACATATATATATATATATATATATATATATATATATATATATATAAATATATACATACACATAAATACATATATAATATATACTACATATATATATATATATATATATATATATATATATATATATATATATATATATATATATATATATATAACAACATGCCCTATGCCGTAACAGGGGTGGATCTTCAGTAAAAGAAACGAGACATAGGTCACTGTTCCTTGAATATTTTACAGCTGTCAAATCGAATAGATTTTTCAAGATATGATTAAATTGTTTCCCTTACACGTCCACCCTCCTGTAGATTGATTTTGTTTCTTTCAGTCTCGAGGCGAGAAGCTGTTGACAAGAGAGCTACTGGAAATAATTGAATATATATATATACATATATATATATATATATATATATATATATATATATATATATATATATATATATATATATATATAACCTTACGAAATGCAGTAACGTTTTAATATCAGCTCCACAAAAATAAAGCTATTGCTAATGCATTTCCGTCTCGCCAGAACGTAATTTACCAAGTTCTAATTAACCCACAGGCAATAAGGCCCCGAAAACAATACAAAGGTTCTAAAACACAGCAACGATGCTAATCGATCCCTCCATTATTGTCAACAACAACAAAAATAAAAAATGAAGATAAAAACATTAGCTTTGATGATAGCTGAAGTTACTGAACTTTCTTTAAGGGGACACCGATGGCTCTAAAGAAACCAATTTCTAATTATGTGGAGGTAAACATCCGGTTAATCACAGTTCCGTGATTAAAGCTCGGTATTTTCTACCCGGCGAAGTATGAAGTTGAAAATAAAAATAAAAGGAAATATGGGAAACCATTTTGAAGACGAGAGAGTGTTTCGTTAAACACTTAAATCTATTCATGGTTTAGTTTTCGAGTTTATTTTGTGTTTGCAATTAACAGATCGGCAAGAAACAAGAGTTTTGTTTGAGTCAAGTCAAGACCAATATATTGTCGCTTGTGTGCATATATATATATATATATATATATATATATATATATATATATATATATATATATATATATATATATATATATATATATATATATATATATATATATATAAATGGCTTCTCTTCACTTAACGACCTTTAAAACTGCCATAGTTATTCTCTGGTAATCACAACCACATTACAATCTCTTTTATATAAAATCCTTCACTTAACGACCTATTAATCCTAGCCATATTACAATCTCTTCCAGGTATCAATTCCCTCCCTTAAACTTCATAAACCATTCAGTAAAATTTGCTCCCATTCTTTCCATAAAGTGGAAACCCTCTCTCAGTATAGGTTACCAATAAAGTGAAAAAAAGAATCATGCGAGTTCCCCCATTATTCAGGTGTACATTTTACCGATATTTATAGAATTTCGGGAAAATCCGATATTTGGATTGCCATAATTTTCGCGGCTCTGAAATTTTTTTTTTTTTACGTGGGTTTAAATTAGCGACCGTTTCTCTTTCCAGCTGGTGAGGAAGATTGATCATTATTCATTTTGTGAATGGCGCCCGAGAATTTTTTAGCAGTCTCATGCTACTCTAAAACGCCTAGATACTGTGCAATAGTTTTTTATGGCTGAGAATTTGTGTATGTTTGCTAATGAGTTGTTCAGTTTGTTTATTTTCCTCTGATCTTTATTATTTTTACCTTCGCTTTGATTATTTTTTCCCGTGGGTATTCCATTGTGAAATCTGCTTAGTAATTTAGTGGCCTTTCTATCTTGTTTTACAGGACTGTGTACTTAATAATAATAATAATAATAATAATAATAATAATAATAATAATAATAATAATAATAATAGGGGAAGGAGGCCTATTAGGTAAAATTTTTTCATCTGTTTTCTTATAGTTATAGACACGGTTTTACTCTTATTGAAAAGTGACTGTTCGTCGACATTTTATCTATAATAATAATAATAATAATAATAATAATAATAATAATAATAATAATAATAATAATAATAATGAATATAGGAGGACCTTGATTTCAATATGTTTAGTCCCGGGCTTAGGCCTTTCCAACACGTGGCAGTTCAGCCCCATCTTGAGATGGGCATGGTCGGAGGCGGAGGGCATACTCCCTACCCTTGAGAACTTAAGGGCAAGGCCAATATCTTTCTTATTGAGATGCTCTCCAAGGGCATCCCACTCTTGTTCAAGGTGCTCCGGATGATAATTTTTAGTAAAAAAAAATATATATATAAAAAAAAATAGACATACGCCGAAGTTTCTTTGGCGCAACCGAGTTTTCTGTACAGCGTACAATCAAGGCCGCCTAAAATGTATCTATCTTTCGGTGATCTCGGTATAATGCTGTGTGAGCCGCGGTCTATGAAACTTCAACCAAGACCCGGTGGTGGCCTTTCCTATATCCTTGCCAGAAGCACGATTACGGCTAACTTTAACTTTAAATGAAATAAAAACTACTGAGGCTAGAGGGCTGCAATTTGGTATGTTTGATGAGTGGAGGGTGGATGATCAATATATCAATTTGCAGCCCTCTAGCCTCATTAGTTTTTAAGATCTGAGGGCGGACAGAAAAAAGTGAGGACAGAAAAAGTGCGGACAGAAAATATGCGGACAGGAAAATGCGGATGGAAAAAGTGCGGACGGACAGACAAAGCCGGCACAATAATTTTCTTTT